>JALLBA010000363.1:0-30181 GCA_036939675.1 Cyclostephanos invisitatus
ACGTGGGAACTATACAAAAAACTATTTTATCTACTTATCTATGATTTAGAAGAAATCGTGTTGTTTTTGGTTGCTTAAACTGCGTATCCAACGGAAGTAGCAAATATTTAGAGTACTCTCTAAGGAGTGAGCCAATCACTCATCCAATGGTATGGTGGACGGCGCTAAACAAATCTGCCAGTGGACAGGGTGCATACACAGTGGGGAGGACAGACGAAGGGTACCACGAAAAAGCTAAATTGGGGGGTATGAAAACCGATGCCTGTAATACTACGATATGTACTACTACTACCTACTATTAATCATGCCCCGCGGCCGCCTTCACACCACGAAAATTTCTCCTCCACCAAAAACCCAAAAAGAGCACTAGATGCGGAATGTTTGGTCACTAAAGCGAAAGGGTATCGTCCGAATCCAGTCTGATAGTCGAATCCATCAACACAACATTGAATCTACTGTCATCGTTGCAAACTCTACCTAAAGCTGTAGACTGTAGAAAAAGAGGTTGCCATGGAACTTGACAGTGAAAAGAAAAGGCGTGACGGCTCCGAAGCCGGAAGCAGCGATGGCGACGACTGCGGCATTACCATCCCCTATCTGCGTCGAGTAATCTACTACGTCAGAGCCTTAGTGTTGGACGAATACGCCGATGCCGACATGATGATGCCCGACGAGAAACTCAATCAGATTGGGAATGACGGTGAATCTCTCGTCAACGTTCTAGCGCGTGAATTGCTAGTGGCAGCCGATCCCTATAACCTGCGCTCGTCGTTGAAGATTCCGGCCGCTTTTCTTCTCCCGGAGGATGAGACGACGACGATGGATGAAACAGATTCTGGAAGGATGCACGACGATGATGAGGATGACGACAGCACCGACGACGACGACGACGACGACGACGAGGAAGACAATCTTCCATACAAGGTGAATCCCCATAAGGTCAAAGCCGGTAGACCTCGCGATCCCACCCGCATCGATGCCTTGCGTTCGTTACTACGTTCGCTAGCGCCGGTGGCATTGGACGTTGCTACCCGAGTTGCGTGTCATGCCCTCATGTCGATCGAAAAGTCATCGAACGAATATCATGATCACGTCCACGGTGGCAATGATGAAATTGGCGCGAGGGAAAGAACTGGCAACTGGGAGAGTGATCGTTTGAGATCGTTCGTATTATTTGGCTTATGGATACCGTTGGCACCGCAATTGGCACCCGTTGTATCTGATTTGTTCGGCGAATTTCAGAAGCAATTAGGAGGTGTAGATGTCGGTGGCAATCCATTGGCATCACTGCCATACGTTGCACGGAGGAGGTTGAAGCTACAAGCCAACATGGGTACGACATCAGCAGCAGCAGAATCGGCAGAAACAATTCAGTCGGATAACCATCATGACCTTAAAATGAAAGTGGAAGATTCAGAAGCGGTGGTAGTAGCTTCGGAAGCGGCGCATGATATGCTGAAAGTCTATTGTGATAAGCGTCATGAGAATATATTCGTGCGGAGGTGGTGGGACTGGGACACTTGTCTCTTCATCTTAATTCATGCCGGCGATGATGATAATGTTAACCGTCGGTCGAATCTTTCATCCAGTAACGATGCAGATGGCGATGTTGTAATGGTCTCCGCTAACGATGGAAATAATAACGACATCAGAGAAATCAACGAAAGCAATCTCGACTACTTCATCGGTGGATACTCCCCAGAAACGAATGCATCCCATTGCGCCACCAGATGGAAAAATCCTACTTTTCAAATGAAATGGCATGCCTCTCGCGCGGTAGGGGCGTTGTTTGCATTGCGTCCGTTGCCATTGTCAAACTTTCTCAAGGCTCTGGGCGTGCACCACAATGAGGCTCCCTTTGTCAGACATCCGTGGACGATTGATATGGAGGATGCCGCATGGGAAAACAATTTGATGCGCAAGGTGGCTAGAGTGGCACTGCCCATGATGAAGACTATAAGGATGAAGTTTGGTCATTATCAGAATCAGGCTTTTGCATGCGATGACGGATCTACTGATTTAGCAGCAATCGATGTGACAGAAGACGTGGATGAAGTTCACACATTTAAGCTTCCCTCAATCACTGATGTAAGGCGATCGATCCCGTTGCATCCATCTTTGATCCATGCTGGACGTGGAATCTTACTCCCACGCCGAGGATCCGTTGCAGCTTACCATAAATGGTGCCAATTAGCTATCACAAAGGATGGCACGTCTCAACAAAGTGAATTATCACCGAATTCAAAAAGTCGTTTTATCCCAACGGCTACCACCATGATGAATATTTCTTCGCTCGGAATCGCCATGTCAAGCGATCCACACCCACCTCCCATATTAGTTTGTGGTCCTTCGGGTTCGGGAAAATCAAGTCTCGTACGCGAATTGTCACGGCTATGTTCGTCTTTTGGATTGCCAGAACAGTCAACTCGAGGAAGCGACCGTCATGATGATGAACTCCTTGAATTGCACGTAGACGAGGAGACGGATTCCAAAACCCTTCTAGGATCATTTGTCGCCACGGATATTCCCGGCGAGTTCGTATGGATGGCTGGTCCGTTGACGTCCGCGGCACGATTGGGTAGGTGGGTGCTAATTGAAGATCTTGACAGATGTCCCGAGGAGATTCAGGCGGCATTAATACGACTCTTCGAGGAAAGGATCCTCCCCTTGGGTTTAGGGAAGGAGGAAAGATGTCATCCCGGATTTCGTTTGTTTGGAACATTAGTAACTGCTGCTGATAGAACAAACCCCCAAGATGTACGGCGCAAGTCCATATCAATAGGCGCTGGAGGAAAACGAATTTTGCACCCGAATCTGTGGAGAAAAGTCCAAGTAGATCCGTTGCCATTTCCAGAGCTTCAAGAAGTGGGACGGATGCTCCATCCTCATCTTCCCCATTCTGTTGCAGATGCGGCATTAGATGTGTTGAGGAAATTGGATAGAAGTGGTCGTGGTGATAACGATGAGTTCGACGAGTCCAATGACGAAATGAGCGATTCAGCAACAATCGACAAAGCTATTCTGGGTCATGGAGCAAGGCATGCATCTGTACGAGAATACATCAAACTGCTGTCTCGAATATCTTCAGCGTTGAAATTTGAGCCGGGAAGTGATTACGTGACAGAATCACAGAGATTAATTTGCCTCGCAGATACGGTGGATGTCTTTGCTATGTCCTGCCCTTGTCTCGAGAAAAGACGGAATTTTATCTCTCAAATCGGTGCCCCGATATGGGGACTGACTGCTGATGCGGCCACAAGATATATAGAAAACCGGGTCCCAACGCTTTCGCGTGGAGGGCATAATAATCGTTGTATTGATGTTGGGCGTGCTCATCTATTGGCTCTTACACAGGAAGACGACAAGAATTATTTGGGAAGTCCAGAGAAGAAGAAAAACTTCGCAGAAACAAATCATGCATTGAGATTGATGGAGTCTGTTGCAGTTTGTGCATTGCAGAATGAGCCGGCTCTTTTGGTTGGCGAAACAGGTAAGTAGTGATGCACACTGCTAAAACTGACAGTTTTCTCAATATTGTTACCTGATTATGCCCATCTTGTCTTCTGCCTTACAAAGGCTGCGGGAAGACTACACTAGTGCAAAGATTAGCCGATCTAACTGGTCGAACGCTAATTGTCCAAAATCTATCTCTTCAGACGGATTCCACCGATCTGCTAGGTGGGTACAAGCCGTTAGAAATGCGTCATGTAGCTCGTGGGGTATACGACAAATTCGTTGACTTGTTTGTATCAAGCTTCTCCAGGAGTCAAAATGCTCCGTTTCTCAAGTATGTTTTAACTGCCTTTGAAAAAGGCGACTGGAAGAAACTGGCACAGTGTTTCCTGAAAGCTGCAGGCATGGGAGAAAATAAAGTGAGTTTACTTAAAAGAAAAACTGGTACATTTCATTTATTCATATCGTGGGATAGTCCTAATGTATTACCCTCTTGGTTCACTGTTTACGGCCCAATAGATGCGTGAATTATGCAGAAAAGGAGAAGAAATCACAAATCTAGATTCGTGGGCAGACTTTCGATCTATAGCTGAGCGCTTTGAGCGACAAAGATTAATGAGCGAATCAGGTCTTGCATTTTTGTTCACCGAGGGGGGTCTCATTGATGCGATACGCACCGGAAAATGGTAAGATTTCTCCTTTGATTTGATTAGGTCACTCACTGTACCCACGTCTGAAAACGTTTCATTCAATTCCGGAAGGGTTTTACTTGATGAAATAAACTTAGCGTCCAGCGAAACACTTCAAAGGTTATGTGGACTTCTTGACGATTCACATGGCAGTATTACACTTACTGAGAAGGGCGATGCAACAGCAGTCAGTAGGCATGTCGACTTTCGTCTTTTCGCTGCAATGAATCCTGCAACAGATGCGGGTAAAAAAGACTTGCCTGCAAGCATTAGGTCACGATTCTCAGAACTATATGTCGACGAACTTTTGGATCCCGTCCAATTGCGCTCAGTTGCTGCTCAATATCTTGACGGAGCAGTCACAACTAATGGTGTACCTTTGGAGCATTCTGAATCGGTTATATCATCCGTTGAGCTTTATCTCCAATGTCGATTGCTTTCTGACCAGTGTCTTGTCGATGGTGGTGGGCAAAAGCCCAGATACACAATGAGGACTCTGTGCCGCACACTGTCTGCTGCCAGGAGCCTTATCATTCAACAAAGATTTTCCCCGCAGCGTGCATTACTTGAAGGTTTCCAATTGGCGTTCGAAGGTTCATTAGACATTCCATCAAGGAATATAATCAAGAAACAATTTGCAACGTTTCTACCCAACGTACCTTCGCAAAAAGAACGTGACCAACCTGGCAGAAGACCAGATGGTAGGAATGGAAACAACTCCTATGAATTGATTAAGCCATTCTGGATAAAATCAGGAAATGAAGAACGAATCGATTGGGCAGATCCAATGGCATCCTCAAACGGAAAGCCAAAATTCGTTCTGACACCGTCTGCTACGTCCAACCTGCGTCGTCTCAGCCAGGCTGTTGCGAGCGGACCATGGTCGATTCTTCTTGAAGGCCCAACGTCTGCCGGAAAAACGACTCTTGTTGAATACTTAGCGGCAAGGTGTGGTCATAGATGTGTCAGAATTAATAATCATGAACACACTGACATCCAAGAGTACACTGGGTCATATGCAGCCGATTCGAAGGGGAAGATTTCGTTTCAAGAAGGAATTCTTGTTCAAGCTTTGCGAAGAGGACACTGGGTGATTCTTGACGAGCTAAACTTGGCCCCCAGCGAAGTTCTTGAGGCGCTGAATCGTCTTCTTGACGACAATCGTGAATTGTACCTTCCAGAAATAAATGAAGCTATCAAACCGCATCATAATTTTCGTTTATTTGCAACGCAGAACCCAGCGGGAGCGTATGGCGGGAGAAAACCTCTCTCAAGAGCTTTCCGAAACCGTTTTGTCGAGATTCACATGTCAGACATACCAGAAGATGAAATGATAATCATATTAGAGAGACGTTGTGGCTGTCCTTTATCCCATGCAAAGCTTCTTGTCAGGGTAATGAAATCGTTGAGACAGCGAAGAAGCAGAACAGGTATTTTTAGAGGAAAAGATGGACTTATCACCCCACGAGATCTTCTACGTTGGGCTGGTCGCGGGTCATTATCTAAGACGGATTTAGCCATGGAGGGCTACATGCTACTTGCAGAACGATTGCGAATCGAGGAAGAGAAAGACGTTGTGCGGAGTGTGATCGAGAGTGAATTCAAAGTAACAATTGACATAGCTGAAACGTACTACGGAAATAAATCCGAGGGTCGCGCGTTGTTAGAACATGTACTGAGGCAAAAATCGGCACTCTCTGTATCAGGCCTCAATGTGAACTCCATTGCCCCCACACAGTCTATGATGAGACTCCTTACACTGGTGATGCGTTGTGTCAAACAAATGGAGCCTGTTCTGCTTGTCGGCGATACAGGCTGTGGAAAGGTAAATGTAACCAACGGTTTGACTTATGCTATGAAAAGATTTGTTCCTTCAACATTTTCTCATTTACTGACGAAATATTTCATTTCATCACCCAGACAACAGTCGTTCAGCTGCTAAGCATTATACTTCAAAGGCAGCTCACCATTGTGAATTGCCATGCAAGTACCGAAACCAGTGACATTCTTGGAGGCTTTCGGCCAGTTCGTGGTCGTCAGATTATTGCACAGGAGATGATCGAAAAAGCTGTGGATCTTGTGACGACGTGGTCGGACTCCTCATTCGATATCAATGATATTGCTCCGTATTTTATTCTTAACTATTCTCAGTTGCAACGCGCTGATTTGCCGCTTGATGCACCGAAACTTGTCTTTGAGTTCATCCGTGAGCTAGGAATCAAATGTCGTCAGAGCAACGGATCATCCACAGTTTCAGCACATCTAGACAAGGAGAACACGACGAGCAAAAAGAGGCGGAAAATATCAAATGGAAATCTATCTGATTCCACACCGACCTCTACTAAACCCGATTCTATTCATTGTCAGCGGGTCGAGATAATCTACCGAGAAATTGAGGCTCTATATCAAAAATTCTTGGCTCTGTTTGAATGGGCAGATGGTCCGATAGTTTGCTCAATGAAAAATGGCAGTTTACTGCTTTTGGACGAAATGAGCCTAGCAGAAGACGCTGTCCTGGAAAGACTAAATTCAGTGTTAGAGCCTTCTCGAACATTGACCTTGGCAGAGAAAGGAGGCGACGGCGCAGGGTGCACCATTGACCCTGACTGCCCATACCAACTACTATTCAGCAGCGAAATCAGAGCGCATGAGGATTTCAGAATATTTGCAACTATGAATCCGGGTGGTGATTTCGGCAAACGTGAATTGAGCCCCGCCTTGCGTTCGAGATTCACAGAAATTTGGGTGCCCCCAGTCTCGTATAGGTCCGACGTTGACTTGGTCCTTGAGCGGTCGTTTTCATCTGCCATTGCATACAATTCAATTCACAATTCAAATATCGTTCCAGAGATGACTGAAATGCGACGAATGATGTTAGACTACTTCGACTGGTTCAATGTTGAAGTATGCGACGACCCAAACTCTTTTTGTAATGATTTCAAATTGTCTCTGCGCGACGTTTTGTCATGGGCGAGGTTTATCGCCGATGTAGTACTCAAAAACAAAATCAATCAGTACTCTGCTTACGTCCATGGTGCTTCATTAATGCATCTAGATGGGCTTGGGCTCGGCACAGGTGTGTCTAATCAGGACGCTGTCGCAACAAGAAATTTGGCGAAGGCGTTCCTCTTGAGACAAATCGCAAGTCAAGGCGCTGCAGACGTGGCTGGCTTTCAAGACGAGCTGCATGGAATCAAGGAATCAATGGTTACAACGAGGGATTGTTTCGGCATTGATCCATTCACAATATCAACTGGAGAAGAACGAATACCGGTAAACTTGGGATTTAATTTGATGGCGCCAACAACTAGGCTGAATCTTCGCCGTGTATTGAGGGGCATGCAAATATCCAAGCCCATATTGCTTGAAGGCGGCCCTGGAGTGGGAAAGACCAGTTTGATTTCCGCACTCGCGAAAGCGTCCGGTCACAATCTTGTGCGAATCAATCTTTCCGAGCAAACGGATATATCAGATCTGATGGGTAACGACTTGCCTTATTCCGGTGAAGGTGACAACGATGGGGCCTCTTCCAGTGCTTCCTTCCGATGGTGCGATGGCGTGTTGCTCAAGGCCATCAAACAAGGAGATTGGGTTCTGCTCGATGAATTGAATCTTGCTTCTCAGTCAGTGCTAGAAGGGTTGAATAGTTGCCTCGACCATCGTGCAAGTGTTTACATCCCTGAACTGGGACGAGAATTCGCTTGCCCTCGAACCTTTCGAATATTTGCCGCTCAGAATCCACTTGCTCAAGGGGGTGGCAGAAAAGGACTTCCAAAGTCTTTCTTAAATAGATTCACGAAGGTGTACATTGAGGCGCTGACAAAAGAAGATCTTTTCAGTATTGTTGCGACCCAGGTAAGATGTTAGGCCGAAAATGCTTCTGGTGTTTTTATAACTTTGCATCCAACACTTTTAAACCATCAATCTTGAAATAGTTCCAGTCCATACCCGGAGAAATAGTCGAAAAAATGATTCTTTTCAATGAAGGGGTGCAGAGAGATATTGATTCGCGATTGTATGGACAGCATGGAAGTCCATGGGAATTCAATTTGAGAGATATTTTCCGATGGTGTCAACTCCTTCAAAACAATGGCGGCAAAATATCATTCGACCTAGCAGTCAAATATGCTGACATGTTGTACACACAGCGTCTTCGAACTGATCACGACCGATTGCTGATTCAGAAGCGATTAAATGCCCATTTCAAGATAATGACACGGAAATCATACCCCAAGCTAGAAGTTACAGCGGATTATGTGTTAGTTGGCACTACACTGCTTGAGCGTTTCTCAAGCAGCTCACACTGGTCTGATGTTCCCATCCAAGAAAGTGAACCTAATATCTCACAGTCACTTCTGCGTCCAATGGAAGCAGTTGCGTGTTGCATCCGCATGAATTGGCCCTGCCTTCTAGTTGGATCCACGTCAAGCGGCAAGAGCGCACTCATAAAAACTCTTGCCGATGCTTGTAATGTCCACGTAGAAACTCTTGCAATGTCATCATCAACAGACGTGACTGAACTTATCGGCTGCTTTGAGCAAACAGATGCATTGGGAGATACGAAATTTGTGCTCAAGTCCATGAAACAAATTTATGATGGTAGCTGCTTGATCTGCAGGCTTGACGTCGGAGTGCTCCATACAATCAATCTGCATCATTGGGTTTTGAATAAAGAGATTCGGAAGCTTGATGGTGATAAATCGTCCGTGCCAAGCAATAGGGCACTCTTACTCGCCCTTGACCAGCTTGTTGAATGTTACGAAAGTGTATCACGAATGAATACTGAATTCTCAGAATCCTTCTCCGATAAAATCGCTTCAGCGCGACAATGGCTATCTTCATTGGATAGGAGATCATGTGCCTCACAAAAGTCTCCTTTTCAATGGATGGATGGAATTCTTGTACAGGCAATGGAACAAGGTTATTGGCTACATCTGGAAAATGTCAATTTTTGTTCGTCATCCGTTCTCGATCGACTCAATCCATTAATGGAATTTGATGGGGAACTAGTAATGACTGAATGTGGAATATCCGACGAGGATCAGCACTCAAAACCAAGAGTAATCAAGCCACACCCAAATTTTCGACTTTTTTTGAGCATGAATGCCGGGTCACATGGCGAAGTCTCAAGAGCGATGAGAAATCGTTGCATAGAGGTATGTGTGTTGCCGCCAACAAATGATATGAGTGCAAATTCTGATCCTTCTGCAGCAAGTGAGGGATGTGAAGTCAAAACAATAGATGCTCTCACTGCACTTTGGGACTCAGAAGTGAGGAGCCACAATGTTGGCTATTGCATGTTTACAGCGCATCGTGGCGAATGTAAGAAAAGTTCAGAGATTCAAGAGGAGCCAAATTCGATTACGGTTCTGAAAGATTGGGCAGGCTTATTTATTGGATTGCTGAAACGTGGGATGGCTCATTCATCCCTCTCTACCTCCCACCAAATTCTATATGGGGTACATGATACCTTTAAATGCTTGGAATTGGCGCCTTCTATTTGTGGATTAATTGCAGGAATTTCTACTCGACGAGATTTGGGATGCCACCCCTTTGCTGCACAATTTGTGCAAGACAGCAGGCTTATCAAAACGATGGTCTCATTCACTAACAATCACCGGACACTCGATACACTTCTTAATGAGTTCACATCACTAAAAAGACTTCTCACTCCCCACACGCTTGGGCGCCAGCAGAATGCCGATTCGAAATTTTTATATCAAGCAATTTGCCGTCTTGTTGATATGGCTCAATTCAATGAAAATTTCTTGTCGACATTTTTTGATGGCTTCTGCATGAAAATGGCTACCCTAATGAAATTTGCCGCGCTCATTTTAAAGAGCGCTGATACCAAATTAGGGCAAGAGGAACCGTTGGCTGATGAGTTAGACTCAAAAATTAAGGCGAGGCAGTCAAGTAGACTTCCTCAATTGTTGGAGGAATCTGTGACGTATCATCAGCTTCGCCGATTAAAAAGAGTTCCTGTGTCAAGTATGAGCGTAATTGCAGCCTCATACCTTGTACACAAAAAACGGGTAGACATATCAACTGTCACTTGCCCCGTCACTCCACTGATCTTTCCTCTATTTCAGATCATCGATACGTATACGACAATCTTAGACTTCGACAAATATATCGACCCTTTAACGTTTGCTGCATACGAGCACTTGCTGCAATGCCGTGATAGATTTTGGCAATGCCTCAAGAGGACGAGGTATATTGGGGCTGGATCAAACTCACAAATAGGGTTTGCATTTACTGGTTTCCTCATCCAGTACTGTTGGATTAAGAAATCACTGTCAAAGTTCGAGCGGATAGCGAAGAACGATCGCGTCAAACATGGCGTGAATTCAGATTATCACATGAGAAATCTGCTGCTCTATTTCGAAAACATTGATGAGACCTTACAAGAAAGCATCGGGGGCAGCATTTCATCTTCTGACATCTTCTGGAAGCAATGTGGTCACCCCCAGATGCCTTCAAAAATAAATGACTTTGAACAGCTCAACCACCTCAACGACTTAGCACAATCATGCGCACTGGTGAAAGACGATCTGTTCGGCTTCATAAAGATGTTATCGGTGCAATTTGCACCTCAAATAGATCTAAAACATCTCATAGAATCAAACCATCCCAGCCTTCATGTGCAGCGTCACTTTCGCAGTGAGCTACTTGGGGCATTGGCTATGGCATTTTGGGCATCAACAGATGAAATAAAAGGCGTTTCTGCAGAAAAATATTCTACAAACATTGCTCCCCAAGTTCTCCGCAAAAGTTTTGCGGACTCAGAAGCAGATTTCATTGCTAACATTCACCTTGCGACAATCGACACCTCCATTCGAACGATTGATAGTGGTCTCGACATGGATGCAATTAAAAATATTGTTGGAGAATACATGTGCAAAACGCACCGCAGTAATATATTTCTCAAAAGTCTACTTGCAAGGTTTGGTGATATACAAGCTTCACAAATTGGTGAAATTTGGTGCATTTCCGAAGAGGCGGAAATCATAGGTAGATTGACAGAGGTTCTGAGACGATACCAAAAGCCAACAAATGCTGGCATCAAAGAGGAACTTAGAGGTCTCCGTCACGAGATCAAATCATACACAAGGAAAACACTTGCTCACACTCAGTGGCCAACAGGCGATCTTCGACCATATCAGACGCTGTTGTGGGCTTTGGACAGCGAATCAACAACAGATGCTGCCATTCTTCATCTCATGCGGTCCATTTGGCATCGAATGCTAAATTCGTTTCATAATCATCAGTGGTGCAACACGTACAACGACCTGGATTGTATTAGCTCTGACCTCTTGGGGCCATCTCTATGGAACAAGGACGACAGCGAGACTTCAGTGCATGTGGATACGCCGTTTCTTGGGCAAGCAGCGAAGAATATCATACTATCGAGCTGCGCAGGTCCTACTAAAATTGGGATGAATGTTAACAGGTCTGCTATTTTTCGATTGCTCCGAATACCTGCTGCCACATCTGCTTACATGACTATGGAAAATAGCGAAGCAAGAATAGAACAAGCCAAGAAGTTGCTGGCTCTTTTTGCAAGCCAGGAATCGATGGCGTTTAATGCTCACCAAGCAGACATGATTAAATACTTACTTGGCAGCGTTTTCGATGTGTTCCAAAATGTGTTTGGGCACAATACAGACTTCAACAATCTCATTGAGTCACGTACATCCAGGACCGATATTGAAGCAGTACTGAAAAACTTCGGAAACAAGCGCATACAAGTCCATCTTGACAGCTTAATCATTCCACTCATCGAGAATATTCAGGTCATGAATACTTCAAAAGTCGGGACCCTTGCCTGGAGGCGCCACCTAGCTCGTGCTTGGATCTATCTTGGCTCTTTGCGCCTTAGTCTTTTGGCTCCTTCTTCACCAATCGACCCAGGAAGAAAACCAGCGGCAAAAGTTGAGCAATTGGACTGGTTCCTCCAAGAGATCAATTCAAACCTCCTCTCTCGCAACCTTCACTTTGGCCTTTCTTACGACGATTTTGCTCCAGATTCATATTCTACTAGACTTTTTTCTGCTTTGTTAGACGTAACATCGAGAAAGCGAACCAACCAAGAGAAGAAAGTTATTGAGCGTCCATCAAATGCACCACAATTCATTGATTTGTTTCGTGAGATCCATCACTTTTGCAAGACTGTTGCGAGCCCTAGCAGTGTATTAGGACTGGTTGATACAATAGAAAAGAGCGACTCGGCTTTTAGAGCTCAAGAAGTAAACTGGCAATGCTCAGCAACCTCATTTTGCGCCCGCCTATCGGCAGCTTATTCGATGTACGAAGACGTAACTATCCCATGTATAAACGAAATACGTGCAATCCAGCTTGGTTTGCGACAGTTGGCACTTAATCAGGTCGAATCACCTCATACAAGCTTGATTGTTAAAACGCAGGACGATCTACTAAAGTATCCGCTTGGAAACAATCAAATGATTTGTCAACTTACAAAAGAATGCTTCTCACAAGGTTTGAAGGAGCTACTGATTCGATATGGGGTGGGTGAGGGTAGTGGCAGAAAGCAAGATACTGTTACGATTGGGCGATCGTTCCAACTGGCATCACTAATGCGCGTGCAGCTTGATCATATGATACATCATCGTGAATATGTCATTGAGAAGAGTCTCTACGAGGTCAACGCTGTATTTTCATCACTGGCACATTTGCCAGAGGCCACCGCGGAAAAAGATGGCGGTCTAATTTCCAGGAGAGATATAAGTGAAGCCGACAAAGACGAAAAACAATTTCGAGAATATTTTCCCGACCACGGTGCTGAGTTTGAGCGCATTGTTGCGCTCACATTAGACGATGGTTATGATTGTGGCACTGATGTAGACGAGGACAGGAGCAACGAGAATTCCGTTGCTGTAGTTGAAGTCTATCAGCTATCAGATGCTGAGCTGTCACTTGTTGTTTCTTTGCACGAAGAATTATTTTCTCAGAGAAAAAAGAAGGTCGATGACAGAACTAGGTTACGAGCATTCAGATACGGTTACGAGGCAGCTAGCCATCTTGGACATTTAACAGAATGGATGGAAAAAAGTCAAGGGGATTCATCGCATATAGGCTCCCACCTTTTGGCATTGGCACTAAGATGTAATATCAACAGAAACTCGTGGTCTTCAGCGCCAAAAAATGAGTCAATACAAGATTTTCACAATGACCCTATTCCGTCAGAATCAATACGCGCCGATGTACCTTTGCAAAACCTTTTGATTCGCATAGGCCAGCTGCTGAGAGCTTTTCCAGGCCATGCTGTGCTTGTGGCGCTAGGCCAGGTCGTTGAGCGAGTGCGTCAGTTGGATATTCAAGCTGTTGCACTAGGAAAAGTGATGTCAGGATTGGAGGTAATTTTACGAAAATCACAGGATTGGGAACAACATGCGAGTCAACACGTGACTCTCGGCAAACCCCTGAGAGATATAGGCTCTTTGGTAGCAAGCTGGAGGAAGCTTGAGTTGCAGAGTTGGTCGAATTTGCTTACAATGCGGGAAAACCGGCGAAGCATGCAAGCTAAGCGCCACTGGCCACGATTGTATAGTTTGATTCATAAACTGAGAGGCTCCATGGAATCTTCTACTCCTCCGAGCAGAAAGCACACATCATCATCTCCTAAATGGGTATGGAAAGGGTTCCCTGAACAGTTCTTAAGTTCGGGAATAGACGCCGACACCAAGGGTCTGGATGACCTAGCTAAAGTTCTGGATACTTTTGTCTTGACCTCAACCATTGCTGAATTCAGGACGCGCTTGGATTTAATTGAAAGTTTTGCAAAAGAGCTGAGAAACGAGTGCGAAGTTAATGGTTCAAATAGATTTCATTTGGCCAGGCTGCTTCAGGCCTTGTGCGATCATTACAATTGTTTCGCCCCTCTTTTGATGCAAACCAAAGAAAAGCTCAGGGAGCCAATTGAGAAGCGTTTGAAAGATGAGGTGAAGCTGGCCAAGTGGGATGAGCAGTCATATTATTCATTAGCTGAGTCGAGCGAAAAAAATCACCGCAGGCTTATGAAGTTCTTAAGTGATTACGATGAAGCACTGGACACAACAGTTCTGGCTATACTTGAGCAAAATTTTGCTAATGGAGTCCGATCGAGTAATCAGACCCAAGCAGGTGCCAGTGAGCCTATCACAACCGTCCCGGGAAACGAATCACTCTTTCCAGAACTCACGCAAGATGAAACCACAGACGATGCGCATGACATTGCTCCGAGTCAAATGAGCGCTCTGTCTTTCCCCCGGAAAGACCACATTAAAGATGTTACCGAAGACGACTGGCTGGCTGCTGGGCTCACTAACCTTGCTGACAAGTTTGTGATCAGGATTACTCATTATGCCCGGAGAATGGAGTCTATCATACCCCGACAAATCTCCTACGCGTACGATGCCGCCAACGTTGCGGCCGAAATGTCAAATGCAATATTTACCAGAATCAACACGCTGAGACTACCAAAGACAACTAAGCAAATGAAACAGCGTGCGTTGGTAGATTTGTTCAAATGTTTGAAGGATCAAGGGTACTCTTCCATGAAATGGTCTGTGCCATCTGATGTTCGAGACCCTCATTCCATACTGCAGCTTCCAGTCCCTTCGTTTAGTGGCAGCTTGCCATGGGACAAGAGTGCCCCGACCACTCTTGAAAAAGGCGAATCTTATTTTCATAGATGTCATGTTGAGCTATCAAGATTGAGATTTGAGATTTCAATGATTGGAAGTCAATATATGAGCCTACGAGAGATGACACTGATGCAAGGTTACAGCGAATACATATTTTTCATGATATGCCAGCAGAGATGCTCAATCGCAACAGTGATTCAATCAGTTGCTGATATCGAGAAATTAATTTTATCCTACGATGGTCTAATTGATAGCATGCCTTTTCGACAGAGGCATCTTATGAAAAACACAACCAGCTTTGAGAACCATCTTTCGTCTTTGATTGAGGGTCTCCACCAAACTGCCCTTCTTATTAAGGAGTCGCTACCATTAGTTTCTAACGATGGAGAACGGGGTCACGCGCACGATACTTTGGGTATCATTTCATCCTGTGCCTCCATACTAGAAGAAAACTATGGATCGCGCAAGAGTGAAATGCCTATCACATTCTCTCAAACACGCCATATTAACACTGTGATGACGAACATAATAGGCGACGTCAAGTCAAAAATAGTATCATGCATGAAAGTTTGCGGCGGCGTACTTCCGACTGCAATTTTCGACTCATGCTTGGTGGATGCAGACCAAGCACTAAGCCTGGCGCTATCCTACGACGAACATAGCGAAGAATCGGAACCTGCACAAACCAATCATTCTGAATTGATGGCCACCATTGGGATGATTTCGTCGATAGTACAAAGCACTCTCATAACCGTCCAGAGTATTTCACTTTCTGCAAGCACAAACCAATGTGCAAGTGAAAAAACCGCGACAGTTTGTGGTTACCACAAAGAAATGCTGAATGAATTTAGCAATCTTCGACTTGAAAAAATCTACCATGAGCTTTCAGAGATGTCGTGCGCCCTTATTGGTCTACATGATAATGAATCGACCAATGTATTGTCCCGTTCACTGTGTACGAGAGCAACAATAAATTCGTTTTCACTGGTCCAAAATGTTTTGCAAACGACAAAGGCGAAGATGGGCGATGCACTCCTTTATTACTCAAAACATTCCAAACTGCTTTACATCTTGCTGAGGGTGTTCAGGGTTCTCATTTCGAAAGGATTCTGTTCTGATGATGCAACTGACGGTGGTGAAGGCGATGGAAGCGGTGGGGCAGGGGAAATGAAGTTCGAAGATGACGTTGACGGCACAGGCATGGGAGAAGGGGAAGGCAAAAACGATGTGACCGACGAACTAGAGAGCGAGGAACAACTTTTGGGTCTGAAAGGTGACGAAAACCAGGAAGCATCATCCGCCAAAGAAAGGAAGGAGCTCAAAGAAGACGAGGTCGATACAGGTATGGAAATGGAGCAGGACTTTGATGGTGAAAATTTTGACCTGCCTGATCAGCCGGATCAACAGGACGATGCAAACAGTGAGAACGAAGAAGAGCTCGATCGGGTGAGTCGAATGTGTCGTGAACAATTCAAACTTTAAGTGATCTCCTTGATTATATTGAATTTGGACTAACTCATTTTGACTCCATCTAGGAAATGGGCGCTGGTGAAGACCCAAATGAGCAGGTTGTCGATGAGAAAATGTGGGATAATGAGGAGGATGATTTGAAGGATCTGCAACAAGAGACTGAAAAGTTTGAAGAGAACAGCAAAATGGAAGGTGAGCAGTTAAAGGACGAAATGCGCACTGGTGATGGAGAAGACGATAAAAATGATCGAAGTAACGAAGGAGCGCAAGACGATTCAAATCAGAAAGACACTCCTCAGGATGAATCGGTGGACGAAAAAGAAGATCAACTGGACGAGATGATTAACGATGATACCGAGGATAAATACGAAGAAAAGAATGTTGGTGTCGAGGTGAGAAATGACGATCAAAGTGGCAGTTGTGACGAGGAGGAGGATGGAGTCGAACTCAACGATCTGTCCCTCGATGATGGCGACGAGGATTCCACTGACGTGGCAGAAGACGCTGCTAAGAACGACGAATCCGACGTGAGCATGAAGCCCGACGATGAAGAGGGCGATCCTGATGCAGATGAAAATATAAACACCGGAGAAGACGCTGCTCCTGACAGTGAAGAGAAAATGGAAGAACCGGACGCAATGGAAATGATTGGCGATGGTGGTGTTGGTGCCGATGAAAACGAAAACCTCGATGAGGCCGAAGAGAACGTCGAAACTTCTGTCACACCTTCATCAAAGAGCCAATATGATTCCAATGAGGCACTCGGCGTCGCGGCCAATGACGGGAAGGATAACGTCAAAGAGGCAAACGAAGAGGGTTCAGAACAAGATAAACCAGCAAACGAGGGTGGGGCGACTGAAGAAAATAGGAGCAACGACGACAAGGCCACCAATGAATCTATGGGAGCCGGCGGCACTGGCAACGACGGCAGTTGGCAAAGAGGAAAAGACGAAGACCAAAACGGCCAAAGCGAAGCCTTTGATGACGTACCAAACCCTTTTCGCAGTCCTGGTGAAGCAGAAAAATTTTGGCACAAAAAGCTCGAAATGATTCAAGACAGTCAGCAAGATCAAGAGCAATCTACCGAAAATACCGGACAGGAAAATCAGGATGATATCAAAGAGAAGGATGGGCAGTTCGAGTACTCCAAAGAGGGCGAAGATAATTGCGGCCAGGTGTTAGGCATAGCAGAAGAAGACCAAGCCAAGCAGTTGGAAGACCGCACAGACGATGACTTTGAGCATCATGATCACGAGGACGCCAAGGCAAACATGGACATAGATTCCCGAGATAGCAAACAAGAAAGAAAGGAACATTCTTCTTCATCAAGCTCATACCCAAACAACGATGATCCTGATCCCGCTCACAAATCTGAAGATCAAGAAAAGCAGCAGCAGGTACCTGATGAGAGATATGCTGATACAGTGGAGGAGAACGTTACGGCGGCAACGAACAAGGCCACAACTGATATGACACAATTGCAACATTTCGGCTCCGATGATGACGGCGATTGCGACAGCGACGGCGATGTTCACGAGATTGAAGTTTCAGAAAAATTCACCCTCGATGACATAGCGAATGCGAGGGCGTACTGGCAGCTCATACAGTCTGACACAAATCATCTGTCAAGACGGCTCTGTGAAAAGCTCCGCTTAGTCATGGAGCCACTGGTAGCTACAAAGCTGCGCGGTGACTACCGCACAGGGAAGCGAGTCAATATGAAGCGCATAATCGGCTATATTGCTAGTGGATACCGCAAGGACAAAATTTGGCTTCGTCGTACGAAGCCAGCAAAGCGGGACTACAGAGTATTGATAGCAGTTGATGATTCCGAGAGTATGCAAAAGAGTCAGGCAGGGGACATGGCCCTCCGGGCGTTGGCAACTTTAGCAAATGGGATGAGCCAACTCGAAATAGGCCAACTTGGAATCGCCAGCTACGGAGAAGATATGAGGCTACTTCATCCATTCAATGTACCTTTTACCTCCGAAAGTGGTATTAACATTGTGCAGAACTTCAAGTTCGATGCAAAACGGACAAGGACTGCGTTATGCGTCGAGAGCTCAATATCAGCTCTTGAAGGGGCCAGCAGCGTGTCATCATCAATGCAGCTGGTCTTCATGATAAGCGATGGTCGCATAGAAAGAGATAGCAGATCAAAATTACGACGTCTGATCCGTCAAATGGCCGAGAGCAATATGCTCATGGTAATGATAATTGTCGAGGGCGAGGAAAAAGGATCCTCAAGTAAAAGTAGCGAGAGCATCCTCAACATGAAAGAGGTTTCATTTGTGAATGGAAAGCCACAAATCAAGCACTTCATTGAAGATTATCCATTTCCATACTATTTGGTTGTTGCGGATTTGGCTGCGCTTCCAGAGATTTTGGGAGATTGTCTTCGTCAGTGGTTTGAGATGTTGGCACAGATCCAAAACGCTGTGTGATATAGTTAGTTCTTTACGCAGGAGGGTAGATTTAATTTAAGTTTTATGAGTACCATCTCTATCTTAATTGTCATCGGCTGGAAGATCTATAGAGGGCAAAGGTTCTTGACCCATGTATTTTCTTTCATTTTTTGCCTGAGGTGATTAAGACGTCTAGCTTTGCAGAGGTGAATATTTATTGCTGTCGATCGTATCAATCTTACTCCACATCCATGCCACGTCGCAAATAAGTCTCATGCCATAGACGTCGAACTCGAACAAAGGCCATACTTTTTGGAGTCACGAGATACAACAAAATGGGAGCGGGGAGAAAGTCATATTATGGAGTACACACGGCGCCGTCTTTTGCATCACCCGACCTCCTTCTCCTCCGAATCGAGAATGTCATCGTCCTAAGATTTCGACAATGACGCCGCCGCGACTACTCCCGACCGTCGCCTCCACGGCCAATGTTTAACGCCCCAACGAGGCGCGTCCAGGTGGGGCAGATTCCTACTCACGGACGGTGGATGACGATATCCATCCCGACCTACTTGTCCCACGTTCACGTTGAACGCGTGCCAATCCAATCGTATCTGACTCTTCGTGCGCTTCGCCATCGATAGGTCCTGAACCCGCAGGGGCTCGAGTATGTAACCGAATCCACGAGCGTTGGGATAATCGTACATGAAACTGACGTATCCGAACAATCGCGCTATCGGCTCGACGAGGGGGAATAGGAAAAGAGCGAAAGCCTGCCACGCGACGAGAGATATGCCGTACAGAGTCCATGGCGTGCCCTCGATTTTAGCTGTGCGGTATGACCAGATTTCGCGCTTTCGTATGCTGCGCACGTTCGCGCGACGGGCGAGGTAAGCGACGTTCGCGGCGACCGTGTAGATGGCCATCGAAAATTCTGGGCTGTTTAGAACCGCGCGACAACATGAGGGCACTCGCGTAGACGCCATCGAAACGATCCCCGACGTTACCGCGGCGGACGGAGGAGTCAACATCGAGATTTTCCGGTTGTTGAACAGCGCTTAAGCAATCGTCATTTCATCTCTGTCAGGTATCGTCCCTTTCAGTTGCTGGTTAGATGGCCTCCTGCTACAAAGCAGCGGACGAGACTGTGAGGCCGAGTCTCCGACTGGACAATTCTTTCTGACTCGTGGTGGCTTGCTTTGCTGGATGATGTGAGAGAGTGAGCTCTGTCACTTTCTTATGGACGCGGTGAGCAGCTCAGCGTCAGCGCCATGTTTTAGGTCAGGTCTCTCAACGAAGAAAATGGAGCGCACCATCGCCTTCTTCGTCTGGCCTCACACCCGACATGCTATTTTTCTTAGAGAAAAATGGCGGGGCGATATGTACCCTTCAAGCACCGCCCTTCTACTCTCCACTCCTCCTCACCCTCATACTTCCGTTGTTCGCTGCTTGCGCTCATTGCATTGCAAATAACTTCCTCCATGATGAATTCTTCCCGGGGGGTCATCCAGTCATTTTTGGCCGGAGCTGTTTGCTCTGCGACGCTCATTTCGTTCATTTATTTATACCAGAGAGCGAGCGATGCTCGCACGCGCAGAATCGAATTGAACCCAAATAATCGTCCCGCTGAGGTAGTACGAATGGATTCGTGTTCATTGGAACAGAGAATGATAAGAAAGGCAGAAGGGGCAATACGCAACAGGACGTCGAGACTGATCGTTGTGATAGAAAGGTGCACGAATGATCATAATTACAGTGCGATCCTACGCACGGTCGAGGCATTGGGTGTTCAGCATGTGTATATTATTGCGCCTCAATGCATTCAATCTACCTTGACAAGAAATGATGAAGATGACGACGAAGATGGCGACGTAAAAGTTTTGGAATTGAAGAGGTCATCGGGACAGCTAGTAAAGCGAGCAACGGAATCCGAAATCAAGGATAGGGCGATGCATCATTTGTATGCAAAAAAAGCCACGGAGTGGTTGACAGTGACGGGTAAGAGATCGAGGCGTAATTTCTTTTGCATGAATGTGCGTCAATGTGTCATCGCGATGACTCACTTTTTTAGATTAATTCAGATTTTGAGGACACCAAAGCCTGCATTAGCTCCCTAAGAAAGGATGGCTACCATATCTGGGCCACTGATCTCGGTCAGGTTGCGACTTGCTTAACGGAGCAAGCCCTGAGAGCTAAGACAGAGACGACTAAAAATGGAGGAAATATCATACCGGAGAGAGTAGCCATAGTTTTTGGCACCGAGGCCGTTGGCTGCACAAATGAGATGTTGAATGCAGCCGACTTGCGTGTCTACCTCCCGTTACGTGGCTTTGCCGACAGCCTCAACCTCTCTGTGGCCACTGCACTTGTTGTCCATCAAATGTTTCTCCTTGATCCATCACTAATTGGAGCAATGTGCGAAGAGGAGAGGAAGCAGTTGCGCCAAGCATGGTATACAAAGCTTGCCTCTCAACGCCTCTTGTCGTCAGGAGACAAAAAGAAACGATTGAAAATGATATCTTTTATCAAGGCCTGTGATGAGATTGACAAAAAGAGATTGTCAGGAGTACCATTGTTTCAATCCGAAATAGATAAACTGGCCAAAAAAGGAGCCAAGCAAGCCGAGTTGGATGCAATTGACGCCAAGCTTGTAGCAGATTCTCGGCGCGCAGTGGAAAACTTAGTCGCCAACCCACCCGACCCAATCACGGATATGAGGAGGGCAGATGAACACAGAACTTGCTTCGTTGGGAAGAAGACGAAAAGTAGTCACCGTGATGCTTGGGCTGACATGCCTGCTACCGCAAATCTTCCTGTAAAACAGAACACATCATCCTCCTTCTTCAGGTCGCAGCATAATAAATAATACGCAACTCTTGTTAAAGTAATTTCCCAATCTAAAATCTCTATCGTACATGTCGTCGAAATATTGAGTGCAAACTTTTACTAATTAGGTTCAACGCTGAGGTTAGAGTACAGGATCAATATAAACCGAATAATCGATGTTTCCAAACTGTATGTCAAGCCATTGTTGAATGAATGGTACCTGATATGCCGGCTCGAAGAGCAGCGCATTCGTTGGCAGACCAACGATGGGCACGTGTGTCATCGCCTCCTCGAACGCGTACGCGGCGACCGCAATCATGGCCGCTCTGCCATTTAGTATTTCCCTCTCCTGCATGTTGCGTTTCATCGTATCCGGCGCACCCTCCAAAATACAGAGGGGATCCCAAAAGCATTCTCCGGGCAGGAAGGCATCGCCGGATTCATTCTCCTTAATCTCGCTCGAATATATATCGAGGTATCCCAAGTTGAGCATTGCGAACATCATGATCAACGGAAGGAACGGCAGCGTCGGTCCGCCGCCATATATGATGGTCATGGATCCGAAGGTATCGGGGATGAATATGCGATCCAATATTTCCTGCAATGGCCATATGGCCGAGGCGAGCATGGCCAATCGACCGTGTCGTATTTCCGCCTCCCTGTAATCCCTCAATATCAGTGCCGACGGGCGTTCCTCGTCGTTCGCGAATCCCGAAGTAGCAACGGGCATCGCCGATCCGTCGTCTCCGCGCCCGGGAGGGGACGTATCGTCAACGTCGTCCTCGACATCGCCCCTCCTCTCCGGGAGTAGGTCCAGTATGAAGTTCTGTATCCGCTTGAAGTAATCCTTCGTGGAGAATCCCAATGGATCGAAGCCGCAATCGCCCGGGAGGATGCCGCTCCCCACGCCCGCGTCGGCGGGTACGACACCGCGCATCAATGCCCTCTCGAGGTCGTCGAATCCACGACGGGAAACGACGTTCGTTATTCGTTTTTCGTCGTCGACGATCGTCCGATCGGACGCGTGAACGACGACGTGCCAATCGGTGAAATTTTCCATCCCCGACGACGATCCCCCCCCCACCCCTCCCCCTCCCGCATCCGTGTCGGACAGCGTTATGGTCTCGCCATCGTCCTCGAGTCCGAGTATTTCCAATAACGTCTCCCTGTCGAATCCGCGCAATACGTCACCGTCGTATTCGTCGATGTCGACGTATTCGTCTTGTTCCTCGTCGTAGCCGTCGGGATAATCGAACGCATCGAAGAAGTAATCGTCCATCTCGTCCATGTCCAGCGATTCCCAATCGATCGTCTCGTCGTCGAATTCGCCGACGACGAAATTTCGCGCCGCTCGCGGCTGTTGTTGTTGTTGTTGTTTTCGTCGGGGGGATATCCGTCCAACTTCGTCGACATCGTTGTCGTCGTCGTCCCCGTCGTTCGAGCCAGAAGGTCCGTCGTACAATGCCATGGATATTATTCGAATGACGCCACGATGACGATCGTAATTCGATATCATTCCTCTCCCATGAAAAGTATCTCCCACGATTTTAGTTTTTTTTAATATTGGAAACGCCAACCCACCCGCCATCCACGCCGCATTATTGAATACGCACCATGCCACGAAGAGCGCGTTGCGATTCATGACGACATCTGGGGGGTGTATTTTGATTTTCGCTTTCTCCTCGGTAATATAGATCGCAGTCCACTGGATTGTTTGGGGTCGAGTGCGTGGGAAAAGAAAAATGGCGAACGGCGAGACGTGGGGAGATGTTTCAGTCAGCGGTCAGGGTCAGCGGTGCCATAGAATGTATCATCGGCCATCGAGAAGGACCTCAGCCATGATGTTGGGTCTGTGATTTCATCGAGTTTCATGATAGATAGATACCTACGCGTACAAATCTAACGTACTAGGTATTCTCTAATAGAGATAGAGGGAAGGAAAATATCTTCAAGTGTTGAAGATTCTGCGCTGGCATTGAGACGGGCATCTTAAAAGAAGGGAATACCGCAACCACATCCATCATCGCCATATCGCCCGTCCCCTCCCATGGCAGGCAGGAAGACGTCCTCATCCAGAATCGCCCCCGCCGGATGATGAACGAGTCGACGTCAAATGCGATGACGAGGCAAGACCGTTGGTATCGCAAACGAGTCGCGACCGCGACGGCGGGAATGACAATCCTCGTGGGCGGCGGCGTAAGCCAACGTTGTCGCATCTCCCCCGCCCCCCTCGTCGTTGCCGCATTCGGCGCGACGTCCTCCGCCTCCTCCCGGGCCGGAATCTCCTTCGTCCCGTCGTCCTCGATAACGACCGGAGCGCGCAGCGGGCGCGGGGACGGTAGCATAGGCGGAGGTGGTGGCGGAAGGGGAGGGAGATGCCACAATGCCGCGAGGTCCACACTCCTCGCCCGGGGGACCGAAAGGGGGGGCGGCAACGGCATGAACAACGGCAATGCCAACAACGGCAACCACAACAAGGGGCTGTCGGCATCCTCGCGCGGGTCGTCGACGATCATAGTGGAGGAGGTACAGCCGTTGACGTCGGCGTCCGAGGAGAGGCGGATGAGCGCCATCGAGGCCCTCAATCGGCAGCATGAGCCACGACGACGGCAGGAGCAGCAGCCGCGGCGGCGACGGGGGGGGGGGGGGGGGGGGNGGGGGGGGGGGGGGGGGGGGGGGGGGGGGGGGGGGGGGGGGGGGGGGGGGGGGGGGGGGGGGGGGGAGGACGACGATGATGATGATGCCACCGACAGGCGGTACGATTCGCCCCTATTCGCCGACATGGACGCCGCTTCCATCCTCCTCGAGACACACTCGGGCGGGTCGACCGCCGACGATGCGATATCAACGTCCTCGTCCTCGTCGTCCTCGTCCTCGTCCTCGTCCTCGGTCGGGGGCGTGGCCCAGAAGCGCATGGGGAGCGTTCCGGGAGCGACGAGCATGGGGATACTGCGTCGACGCGCGGCCGAGGACGGGGGGTACTCGCTGCCCCCGCGCGATTCGAGGGACCTGTACGAGACGGGGAACGAGGACGGCGGGAATGGCGGGCGCGGGGGCGGGGAAGGGGGCGCATCGAGTCGCGCGCGCAGGTGGGCCGTCGGATCGCTGATCGAGAGGCTCGACGCGAAGATCAAGGAGAGGTCCGAGGAAGACGAATACGGCGGGTGGATGACGGACGGGGACGGTGTGGGGGGGGGTGGGAACGGCGATGACGACCGCGACGACGCGGGAGGGAGTGTCGTCGTCGCGAGGAGCGTCGATTCCGATGATGCGCGGACGCCGGAGAAGCGTGGGCGGGGAAGACCCCGCAAGAACCCGTCGATGGAGATGGGGCCGTCTTCGTCGTCGCCGTCGTCATCATTGTTTTCGTCGTCGTCGTTCGACTCGGTTGGCACTATTTCCGCCGTGGAGCCCCAATATTACCAAGTCGATGGGGGATGGGAGGGCAATATGGATAAATCCTCGGACAAGGTGACGGGAGGATCCCTGATCAAAGGCGGCGTCGAAGAATCCACGTCGTCATCGTCGAACGATGGTAGAAGGATGTCGTCGCCGTCAAAGACGATCGCTGTCAAGGGCTCCACGACGAGGAAATACGCCGAGCCCCTCGTCGGCGCGAGCGCTATCGTCAGCAGGCAGCGCCGCGGCCGACGGCGTGTCGTCAAGTCCATGCCCACATCTAGACGCGACGATGACGGCAACACCGTCGTTGGGAGGCAAGACGAGGGGAGGCAGAAGCAGGGCCAGGACGACGGCGGCGACGGGGGGCGCGTATACGACAACCCAGGACGGGGCATCACCAACGACTCTCTCAACCTTAATAGATATTACAAGACGGAGCTCCTATCGGCTAGGGAGGAGTATTCCCTTGGGATGAAGGTCTGTTTCATGGTCAAGTGTCACGCGGTACACGAAGGACTGACGCTGCAGCTCGATCGCAATCCCACCGTCGGTGAGTGGGCCGCCGCCTGCGGATTCGACGCTTACGACTCGGAGATGTCCTCTAAGGATTACGCCGATGGTGATCTAGACAGGCAGATACGTCCGTCGGGATCAGACGCGGACGAGATGGACCCGAATATGTTCGTCGGGAATGGTTTGGTGACCGATAGCGGCGTGGGGAGGGGGAAGGGCAGGGTGAAGAAGCCCCCTCCCACCTACTTGAGAAAATTCTATGACGATAGTTACGAGAAGTTTAGGGAGAAGAATGACGATGGCAAGTCGGATGAAGGTTGGGATGGCGACGGCGAGGGAGTGGAAAGCGAGACGGACATATTCCTGTACAAGCTAAGGGCTGCCCCCGGCGAGCCTATCAACCGCGGCTCGCCGAGAGTATTCCGCGAGATGATGCTGACGGCCAAGGAGGCCAAGCAGCGTATGGTGCAGTGCAACATGCGTCTGGTCGTCAGCATTGCGCGCCGGTACCACGGCGTGGGTGTCAACGTGCAGGATCTGGTCCAGGAGGGCAGTCTCGGCCTCGCGCGCGCCGCCGAAAAATTCGACCCGAAGAAGGGCTTCAAGTTCTCGACATACGCATCTTGGTGGATACAGCAGGCCGTTTTCCGTTCCATCGCATACCACTCGCGCACTATCCGCCTGCCGGTGCACGTGCACAACCTGCTCAATAAGGTCCGACGTGCACGTCAGGTATTGCAGCAGGAGCTCGGACGCGTCCCAAGTAACGAGGAAATGGCCCACGAGATGGATATGTCGCTGGAGAAGTACAACAAGATGATACGCAACACTCGGAATGCCATCTCCCTGGAACGACCCAAGTACATGAACAACCCGAAGGATTTGGGACACGAGAGCGAGGCGCTGGTGGGCGACATGGTCGATTCGTCCGCTGTCATTTTCGACGAGAAAACGCCAGAGCAGAACGTCGACCACGGATTGCTGCACAGCGATATCCAGTACATGCTCGGAGTAAGTGTCACATTTTCAACGCGATGATTTTTGAACTATATGGCAAATCGATATTAGATACTTATCCAAGTTTTCGAACGCGACCCACCCCCCCCTCCCCGTCCCCCCAACAGAAACTCGGCGAAGACGAGCGCAGCGTCCTCTGCATGCGATACGGCATCAATGATGGGATAACGAGAACGGTCACGCTCGTGGCCTCGGAAATGCGGCAGACCAAGTCCTGGGTAAGATCGCAAGAATGTCGAGCGTTGCGAAAGCTGCGTCGTCCGTGGTACGAGCGGCGGTTAAAAGAGCACAGAGAATCTTTAACAGCGTCGCACCCATTGCCTTTATGATAATCTAATTATTTAACGATTTCACGACTCAAGTTCATCTCCCTTTTCTACAATTCGAGTCCTCCTTGATAACTGCTGCTCTTGCTTCTTCCGGGTCGGCATCATACTTGTCTATCAGAAACTGCAACCTGTCTTGACAGGTACGTGCCCTATTATTCTTGCAATTGCTACAGAAGTCGTCGAACTCCGGAAGGGGGTCCTCCTTCTCGACACTTGGTATAGCGTTAGGATCAAAAGGACATTGGCTAGACCCGATTCCTCCTTCAGTCAACCATGGTATTAAATCCAAGGAGGGCGCATCAGGATGGCAGACAAATGGAACGCCGCGGCTGTTACTTTTCATGTATGGAGTGCCTGCACACCAACCTACCGTTCCGGGATGTATGCTACCAAAGTAACCCACGATGGAGTTGATCGCTTCCTGTCTCATATTACCCCAGCCTTTTTGTTTCCAGAGAAGCCTTCGATGCGATGCATCAGGCGGTGGCAATCCCACAAGAACGTCATTATTGGTGTCTACATCTTGTGAGGAGAATGAGATTGATGTTTCCGTTTCAAACAGCCTTCGTCCCTTAGCCTTCACCTCCCTTGGAAACGTCCTCGGCGCTTTGCCTGATAAGTGAGAGATGAGCATCGACACAGTCATATCATCCGGCATGGTTTTGTGCATAACTACCCACTGTCGCAGCTCGTCGAAGGCTGGATGCCAGATGAAACACAAAAAGTTCCTATGCAAGATCGTCCCAGAAGGTAGCAAGACATGACCGGCAAAGTCCGGGAAGGTAAAGTAGTTGTATTCAACGTGGTCTCCAGTGACTTGGTGACACAATGGAGTGAAGGTTGGATGGATCTCGCCAACGTAACCATCAGCGTCCCTCGTGATGATATCAATGCCTCGTTGTAATGTCGTCTTTTGCATCCGCTTCATTCTATCGCTCAAATAGCGCACATTCCGAGGAAAGCCGCCCACTTGAACATCGGAATTCCGCTTCCATAATTCCATACCCCCGTACACCATCGCCTCCTTGCTCCAGAACGGACCATCGTCGTCAAAATACATTATCGCTTCATTTATTGGTTCCAATCTCGGATGATATCTATTCAGCAAGTTATTGTCGAGGCCATTCTCTAGCGAGAAGAATATGCGCAGGGGATGGGATGAATCTTCATCCCATTGTAGTATTTTTTTCGCGTAGCTACTTTCTTTGTCATTTTTGCCATTTTCGACAGCACTCGATAAAGTCTCACGTGGAGAATTCCAAACAATTATGACTTCGGACAACCCAGGCCATGAATCAATCATCAAGCCGAGTGGTTCCATAAACGTCTGAAGTCTTTCGGTGGTATGGGACATGATTATGAGAGTATATGTTGTGATGTTGCACGACTTGGATGGAGGCAAATAACATTTAGGGTAGGCATCATCGTTCGTTGATTGCGATGAGTTCGCTTTGAGCCATTTCTCAAGCGCATGCGCCACACCTCCCTCTTGTAATATTTGCAAATCAGTGGCAGTTTCGAATTTCTTCACAGTGTGTCTATCTTTAGCAAGCGTGCCATTACATTGTTTCTCGGTCCACTTTACGCGCCTAATAATGGATTCAAATACAATATTTTCATCGTCGGTCGAAGCGATGTTCTGTTTTTTGGGTCTTTGTTGCGGATTTCGCTTAGCTATTGATTCCTCAACTGTCGTCCGAGTCGTCCCTTCACCCGTAAAGTCTTGCAACCTTAAGCCGAATGATGCCGTAGACGCCATGGATAAAATCTCATTTGAATTATGACTACCAATACAAAGCGAAAAGGTCACGGAGATTACAAGTAACGCCCCCAGGCTGATGAGCAAACAATTCCGTTGCATGGATTTCTTAGCCTTTCTTGACGAGGTGGCAGGACGAAGAAGATTGGATGGACGGGGGGTCGAATGCGGATGCAGTTTGTTTTCGTTTCGCTCTCTGATCGGCCCATCGTTGATACAATCATTCGGGGACGCCATGATAAGGTTCCGCCCGCGTCCTGCGTCGAGGCAGAGAGTACAATATCGTATCATGGGCTCTAAGTCTAGAGGTTAGTACTTTCACTTAAGTAAGTACAAGTATTCATTTATTACTGTAACAGTGTAAGTAATACTACCTATTCCGTGTCAACTCAAAACTCAAAACGGTGTAGCCAGCTGTCGCGACGACGAAGGGAACACGACTGAAGGCGAGGAGAGGTGGTGCGCGGCGCTCTCGCGTTCAGCGGAGTCAATGGCAGTAAACGGCAAAAAGCAGCGCCCCCTCAATAGCTGTCACCTGGGATAACCAATCGATAGCCTGCGAGTGAATAATGGACGGTTTTACATTATTTGTCAGCGGTGATGCGGCCGAACGCCGCCATGATCAAGTCGTGCGCGCCAGTCTAGGAAACATCTTTGACCAATTCGATCAATTTGAGCTATCGTTGAGGGCCGAGTTGCTTGATTACGAAAAGATGGTAGAAAACCTTGCATCTCTAAATGACGACCTAAATGATGATCCCGATAGTGATACCGACGAAAGACCAGATGCAAACATACTCGCCGAATTGTGCGTTGAATTAGACTTTGCTGTCGGAAGACCTCGCACGATGAATAAACGGAAGATAACAAGAAAGAAGTGGGTGAGTAGTGGCCCTCCACAGTCAACAGCTCTGAATGCGACAAGAGAAATCATAGACAAGGATGATGATGAATCATTGGGGGAGAGTTACGGTGCGGAACAGAATGGGGCAGGTGCTACGAGTGATTCTACTGATGCCCCACATATCCCTGATCAGAAGGGAATGACGAACCGATCGCCTGGAGAGAAGAGTTGGAGGAATCCCAAGAGATTTGAAAAACGGAAGAGCCAAAATTCTCGAACGCTTACTGCGTCTGTCGAGGGACGGGGCAGAGTTTTGCGGAGACAATCAGTTCATAAAGTGTCGCAAAATACTATGGAACACATCCAGGCAAATTATAAACGATCTATGGACTCGTTGATAGACTCGCTGCCATTTCATCTCAGAAATTGAGGGGAGGGGAAAATACAGACACACAGGAGGATGCCGCACAGCCACTCAGCTGGAGCAGTTGACGCCTGGTATCCAGGTGAATGATCTGGTAAACATTTCAGATGATGTGATAATAAAAACTAAAGAATAGTCGCAATATCCAAAGTAAGCTATCACAACTCGTGGTGTAGAAGGTAAAGAAGCCACTTTGACTATTTCAGGCACAGAATATTGTTTGTTTCTCAGTTTGCTGGTCGCTGGGATCTCCATGGTTCAACATGCAGCTTTGGGCTCCAATCATTCATTTCGCAAACGGACTAATGATATATGGACAGTCTAAAAGCCGACGTTTACTACGATTTAGTATGGTATTATCTTCGGGGTTTAGGTACACTTTGTGTACTCGCTAACCGAGCGTA
>JALLBA010000364.1:0-24124 GCA_036939675.1 Cyclostephanos invisitatus
AATCGCGACATTTAGCGAGATAGATTCCCGCCAATATGCCATGGCCTATGACACTCAATCAATTTCATTGGAATTTACTCATGAATTTTTCATTCCAACACACCTTGAGCTTTGCCCAGCAAAAGCCCATCATTGGAAGCTGTTCCAGCCTGGAATTGTTGAGCAAGGAGTTCTTCCCTTCCATGCAATTCTACTGCTCCAAATGTTGCTAATTAGTATGATAGGGAACTGTCGGACAATTAGAGAGACTATTTCTTGCACTTAAACAAAAATGATTCATCACACTGTATATCGTACCTTATTCACCCATTTTCCAAGGATTATCAGCATAGTTCTGCAGCACTTTGCAATGCCAGTGAGAGTGCTTGAATTTGCATATCCCGGCATGCCTCTTCTCTCAGGATCCCCCTCCCTTCCCGCCAAGCTTGTCTTTCTCCTGATTTTCTGTCTCCTTTGCCTTTGCTGCTCGCTCTCGGATGGCTTTCGGGCATCATCTACCATGAATGGTGATTGAGAGGGATCCAAACCCAGCCCATATCTATTGGTGTATTGGTGTGCCACCTGTGAAGGAGTGCCATTGCTACCACTTACCGTCACCTCTGGCGGTGCCCCTTTGATGAAGTATTTGGCTGAAAATGGGATGAATGAGGTATTGATGGATTTGATCTTGAATAGCTGTGGTGTGAATAAGGTTCCAGATATGGACCGCTCGCTTCTGTGGATGGGAAATACAAATAGTGGGCATAGTCCTGTTGATGATATCCATAGTTTTTGGGGTGATAACTTGGCTGGGGTGATTGGTAATGGTACGTTTGCGCATCTAGTTGTTGGTAATGCTGCTGCTAGGGATAGGGATGGTACTGGCAGTCAGCCACATTGAAAACACTGTATTTCTTTTTCTCAGGATTGGCCCGAGCAATACTGCACTCTTGTGGGCTCTGTGGCCACCTTGACCGACCTCCTCGTCGTCCATGGGAATAGCCTGAGCTACCGCTTTTGCAAAGTCTGCAGCTGTCTTCACCCCCTCCTCTACTTTCCCAATGCCTCAATTGCCCAATCTTTATCATGTTGATGCACAATCTTTACTGCACGAACAAGTTTGCACTCAATTTTTGGCTTCCTTTCCTCCGTATCCATCATTCTGCATTCCCATCCTCCCAGAGCAATCTAATACTCTCAAAAGGTCTTTCATTTTGTTGGAGAAAATATCTTTACTTGATAGTTCTGTCATAAGATGGCAGCTAATGTCAACGCAGGTGTCCGGTTCACATGGAGAAATCCATCCCTTGTGAATTTGCATGGGTGCGGGAGGACCACATCATCCAACAGTGTCTTCCCTGTCGTCCCATCAAATAGGGTAGGCACACATGTACTAGAGTGATGCAAGTAACATGTTTTGGTAGGATCTTAAGAATGTCATCAAACATCTCTTTTGAGAGAGGAAGTGCTTCGTCTAACAATTTTTGGAATACTACTGGCAAATCTGATGCCCAAGTTGAAGATCCACCTGCAATGGGAACAACATCAAATACCATGGTGATCTTGAAAAGGAGATTATAAGATCAATCGTAGGAAATTCTAGACTGATCATACATAATACTTGCCCAAGGATTTATCACAGCAGTGAGATATGGTTCCATGAACAATCATGGGATGATCTTTTCTGCTGAATGTAGGAAATCTTGCAAATACAAGAAAAAGGCATCTATTGGCAGACCCATTCAGATATCCGGACAGATGAAATGAGCATGCTTATGAATCAAGCTGGAGTATTTCTTGAAGGCTTGGAAATATCCTCTGGTCAAAGTGCATTTGTGCAAATGGGTACGTATCTCATCAGTAGAATTTATCTTATCCTCGACCCATGGGATCCCTGTGGCATCACCGGTCATGAGATAGAGCCAAAACGCATGGATCATTAGCAGCCATGCTACTGCGTGGCAATTGTCGGGGTCGTAGGGGTCTTCTTGAGAGATCAAAAAGGGAGTGGCCCCCCGGCTCTGAAGAGAAAAAAATCGCCGCCGCGAGAGCATTTTTGGATATTCTATCGGGCGAAAGTACCAAATGGTACTCGGAGGTACCATATGGTTACGAGGCCTTTCCTAGTCCTAATGAGTTACCCACTAAAAATCCGCGTCCTCACGCGCCATCGCTAGCTTAAGATACAGTATTGTAAAGCCATTTTAGGGCAAAAATCACAAGTACCAGACAAGAACTACTTTAACCACTATTATTAGAGCTCGTTGTTATGCAATGCATAGCAACCAGTGCACAGGGGCTTCCCAGGATTTCAGGAACAGAATGACCTGCACTTTTTACCGCATTCACTACACTTTAAGCGGACGTAATCGGTGTTAAACCTTTGAATTTGCGGCGATCCAAATCCCACTCACCCTCGAAGGCCGCCCACTTCTATAATGCATGATCTGCGTTCCTCCTCGGCTGACGTCATACGGGAGCCACCTCTGGTGTTGGTGGTTTGTTCAGGGTGTTCTCAATCATCTGTTGGGCCATCTCTTGACGAAAATTTAGCTGGGGCTCTGCACCTTTGTTCTTCCCCCGGGCCTGAGACTGTACCGCATTCACCTCAGTGACCGAACACAAGAACGTGAACTGCATTGCCCACCACTTAGTCCCCCAAACCTCCTCCAAACCAATGGGATCATGGCGACGATTGTTGACATCGTCGACCCAAAGCTTTGCCTTCGAGTATCGGCTGAAAGGCTTGGTATACTTGAAGGACTTCCATTGATCGTCGATCTTCCGCCAAGTCGGATGATCTTGCACTGTCTCAAGCATGCTGTGGGTTGACATGATTTTTGAAACGTACTTTGAGTCATGGCAGCAATGGATGAAAAATGGGACGTTGTCATGTTCCGCAACAAGGGTCTCACAATGCCCCAACTCCATGTCATCGAAGTACAAATCGATGGCAGCCCCCGGCACTCCGCGCGGCCAGTTCCCCCACTTTTTAACGTACGCCTGAAACCAAACCCCCCGCTTGTGGCATTCGACGACCCTCACCTGAACACAGAAACCAATATCCCCCACCACGACCCTCCCCTTCCCATGTATTGGCTTCGTCATCTCCAACATCGTTGTCGTTGTCTTTCCGTACCCCGGGAACTCTGTTGGAAAAACAAAATGCCCGTTGGCCCTCTTCGGTTTATCCTTCCCCTCGACAAGCTTCACTTGCCACATAATCGACCTGCCGTCATCCCCGTCAGCAATCGAGTGGTACTTGTTGCCAAACGGGTGAGGCTTGCGGGGGACACACATGATCCTGGACAAAACTTATTGAGCCAGGAGCTCATCGACTCGTCCAGGCAGTTGAGCCACGAGGATGAATGAGTGTAATGGTCATTAAACCCGTCAATCAATTTACGCACCTCGTGAAAATGATCCTCGTAGCCATCCAGCTCCACCGTCGGCGTCCTCACATCAGTGAACCGCATCGCCGCAGTTATCTCAAGGTAGCGGCTGAAGGAGATTGCATTGTTCAGCCAAAAAGGGGCACCCGAATACGGAGAGATGGCCTCTTTTGACCACCAACACTTCCGGTCCAAAATCCCCTGAAAGCATGCCATAAAAAAGTTGCACCCGAGCCATTTATAGAACTCTCCAAGCATCAGCGGCGACCCCAAATTGATGTTCGTTGTTGGGATGATTACATCCTTTATAAAGTCCTCCGGGAATGTCATCCGGAAAAGCTCAAACTCCGTCATCGACACGATCTCATCCCAACGATGATGTGCCCACTTTCCCCTCTCATCAATCATATTGCGCTCACGACGAGGGCAGTGTGTTGGAATGGTGAAGTTATGAGGACCATTGTATACCATAGGCGGGGGGGGTGCTGCGCCCTCTTTGAGTGGCTTGTTATCATCGTCGACTTCAATTCCCTGTGCACGAAGCTCAAAGACCTCATCCACAAGTCCATTCCCAACATTGCGCACGACATTGAAAAGCACAGTACGGTCTTCGCCATGCGGGAGTGGACGAGGGATATTACGAGGAAGGGGTGCGCGCTCACCTTCAAATGGCATGTCCGGACCCTGTTCAACACGGAAGCACTTCTTCACGATGTAGCACCCACCCTCAACTTCGGGGATTCTGACAAGATAGCACATCTTCATCTCATTTTTGATCCTCCTCAACCCCTCGCTGATGATTTTGACGTTAACGCAATGTAACTTGGCATCATTGGGGTACTTCTCGCGAACCTTATCACCGGGGTGGAATAAACGAGAGGCGGCAGAGCCTATGGCGCCGATGCTGCCACGCTTTGATGTTGACACCATCGTCCGGTGTGATTTGTGGGCTGATCGCCAAAACCCTGGTATTAAACCTACGTATTCCTATGTGGATTTGGATCTGTCGCAGCGAAAAATGACACCATCGTCCGGTGTGATTTGTGGGCTGATCGCCAAAAACCTGGTATTAAACCTACGTATTCCTATGTGGATTTGGATCCACAACCCCACAACCCGATTTTTTTCTTTTTCTTTTTCACCATGGCGCCGATGGCAGGTGCGCACCGACCTTAACATCATTGCCAGTAATGGAGATCTACATGTCCGCTGTGTTAGAATGACCTCCGCATTACCCTTGTCAGCAAATACCCCCAGTGCGTCGTGCCACCCCGACCATTTCCGTTGCTGTGGCGAACCCACTTCTCGATTACTGTTTGGTACTAAAAGTACCGTTTGGTACCGCCCGATAGAATATCCAGTCCCATGGGCCGCTTGCATAACAAAAGAAATGAGGGGGAAAGCCCCCCAATTCCCTCAACCTCATGGACGGGCCTTTCGTTTAGCGCGCCCCCTTTCTTTTTGGCTGGCGGGATGTTACTACTATCTTGAAGAATACTCTATTTATTTCTTCTCTCCTCTTTTATTGGGGCGACACATGGGAAATCGTTGTGCAATCTGAATGTCGGAATCAATACGACTAATGAATCTACTCAGAAGCCCCTTATCCTCTCTTCCAATCTTTGAGAGAAGAGCCCTCGACTCTCTCTTACCATACCACATATGTGTGCTTTCTCTCCTCGGGGTGGACGATGAAGAGAGAGATTGTTGTCCGCTCTACAATCATCATCATCAATCCCTCCACTCTCGATGGATCGGGGGTCGGGCGTTCAATAGTGTATATATATCATCCAGAGCGACGACGATGACGCCGTCATCGTCGGTGCGAAATGGGGCACCCCGCCACGGCGGTGGCAACCTCGACGACGACGTCCCCCCACCCGCCATCGTCGGACGACAAGTTGCCGCCGTCGAATTCGCACGACTCTACTCGTCATTGTGGACGGCATCATCGTCATCATCATCATTGTCTTCGTCGTCGTCGTCGTCGGAGATCCATATCATCGTCGAGGGACGCGCCGAGAATGACGCCGACGATGACGACAGCGTAAATGCGCACGGACGAGGAGGAAGTCGGCGGTCGGCGACGATGGTCGAGGTCGGGGGCGCGGTCGAGGGCACGCCGCCGCCGACGACGACGCCGACGACGACGACGACGAAAATGACGACGTTGATGACGGAGGACGAAAAGCGAGGGGCGATATTCGCGGCGTGTTCGCTATTCGTCGCCATCGCGCTCCTCGCGGGAGTCCTATCCTCGTCGTGGAGAGATGCCGGTCGGGGCGCGGCGGGCGGTGGCAAATCGCTGCCATCTAGCATGGCGGGCCACGATGGGATACCGTCGGCAGACGAGGTCATCGGCGGGATTGGGAACGACAAGTTCGTCATCGGCGAGGAGGAGCTGATGTTGATGGAGATGGAGGGGGATTTGTACTATTACGACGACGACGACGACGACGGGTATCACGACGATGGTTACTATCAATATGATGTCAACGACGACGATGCCGGATACAATGGGAGCGAAATAGAAATGGACATGGAAGAAACGGCGACGGAAATGGCGGGACAGAATCATACGGAAATGGTGGCGGTAAACGAAGAGGACGATCTGATTTATGATGCCTATTCGACGACCACGCAGGATGCGAACGATGGGCTGGGCCTAAGCGAGGAGAGCGGGGAGTTCATCGTCGTGGGCACGAGCGGCGGCACTGGCGGAGGCGGCGGCGGAGCGATCGCGACGATGATCACGACAGCGGAGGCATCGACGGCCATCAGGGGCGTCAACGACGGTGGACAGTGCTCGGTGGTTAGGCCGGTCGATTACAATTTGATACACCAAAAGGGCGCGGGATACGAGAGTTTTCCGGGATATCAGTGTTATCGTACGGTCGATGGGACGAGGAGCACGGTCATCGATCTCCTAGCCAAGTATCCCAACCTGACGTCGAGGGTCGTGCTGTCCGATTACCCCACCGCGGAAATGGGCGAGGGTCTTCGAGTTCTAGTCATCACGAATAAGAACAAGCAAACTCCCATCGGGAAGGGGAAGATGCTGGTCGTGAGTAGCATACACGCGAGGGAACTCGCGACGTCCGAGGCCACGACGCGCTTCGCCGAGTATCTGCTTCAGCAGTACGGGATCGACCCCGACGTCACGTGGATAGTGGACTACACGGAAATACACTTCATCTTTCACGCCAACCCCGACGGACGACAATACCTCGAGGGGGGCGGCGAGAGGACGCTGTGGAAGAAGAATCGCAATAGGGGCACCTGCGCGAACGAGGGCTACGGGGTGGACCCGAATAGGAATTTCCCATTCAAATGGGGCGAGTGCGTAACCACGTCCGAGAATCGATGCTCGTCGAGCGGGGAATGTTCGTCGGTGGTGTACCGCGGTCCGTCCCCGACGAGCGAGCAAGAGACGAAGGCCATACTGTCGTATGCCAAGTCGGTATTTCCATTCGAGCAAAGGAAGGGTAGTACCGTGACAGTTTCCGAGGGGAGGATGAACGTGCCATTCGCCGAGGATAGCGAGGGGGTGTTCATCGACGTGCATTCCCACGGACGCGACGTGGGGTGGCCGTGGGGTTTCGCGAATCAACGCACACCCAACGACGCCGGACTCGGCGCGCTCGGGCGCAAATTCGCGTCGTTCAGCGGCTACAGTCTATGGGCACCCAAGATGCCCAACCGCGTGTGTGAGTGCGACATTTGCTGTGATGAGCATACTTCATACCATACATGTATTTGGATCGCCTAACACTTCTTCGTACCTTAAATTCTACGCAAATTTCATTTTGTTGCATTCCTCAATTCCTTAGATGGATTAGATGGCAGTACGATGGATACCATGTACGGGTGGCTCGGCGCAGCTTCGTTCTTCTTCGAAATCGGGAATAGTTTTTACCAGCCATGCAATGAATTTCAGGCTGTGATAAATGAAATCTTTCCAGCTCTTTTGGTAAGAGTGCGAATAGCCACAAGCAGACGCGTGTTATTCATATCAAGTACTGCGCCTGCAGCTCATTGTATATTCAACTTGTTGTATCCTTCTCGTATCTAGTATGCGGCCAAAGTTGCAAAGCAGCCGTATAAAATTCCTCGCGGGCCTGATGTTCTTTGCACCACGATAAGTTCCACCATCAACAGCGGTGTAAAGTACATCGTGGCGACGATACAAGTAAGCGACAGCGCTCGTGCGAAGCACGTCGACGACGGCGATGCCATCTTCTCGACGGGCCAGCAAACGTTGAAAACCGTGGAAATATATGTAAACTGCCATCCGCTGTACTCCACAACGAGCTGTCCACCAACGAAGACTTTGAGCGTGACGGGTTCGGCAACGTCGAAGACAGTTACCATGATGTTCAAATCCCCGAGCGGGGTCAACAATGTGATGTACATCCGCGCCATAGATTCGGACCAGTACGCCGGCCCGGTCACCGCACGCAAATTCGTTGGCGGTTGATGTTTACTCAATCACACTATGGCGCAACATGGTGCAGAATCAGATCAGAACCGTCAAGAGAAATCAATAAGTCCATACACTGGTCATACTCGTGATCATAATATTTTTACATAATTCTGAGTTCGGCATGAGTTATCAAGTTATCGCAGACGTTAATTTCTCTACTTATTACAGCTGAAACAGAGAACGTTGGTTGTTACTTTTTATAGATCATAGATTTGCATCTTCTCAAAAGGCTAAAATGTCAAAAGCTCAGCAGACAACTGTCAATCCTTTCGGAAGTGGCAAGTATGCATCATTGATTACGAAAGCTGCGATCGCGACAAAGATGACGACGAGTGCGGACAGGACGATGGAAGTAATACCGATCCAAAACGCAGGCGAATCGAGGTGGACCTGTACGGTAATAGCGGCGGGGGTCGACATAGTCCGCTGCTGTTCACCGCATCGGCAGGTTGCTGCGGCGGGCCCGCCAAGGGCTGACAACAAGGATGCTGCGGACAAAGTCGGCCAGTCAGAAGTAGACGACGCGCAGTCGAAGTAAGCAGACGAAGATGATCCCAAGTCGTCCTCATCGTCTATTGTCCAAGGTTCGCGATCGTCCACAAGATCGGCGGAAAGTGCTTCCCTCCATCTCTTCGATCGCCTCGTCGTCTTGGCGGATTGTTTATCGTCCCCGCCGCCACGAGTCATCATTTCCTCCTCGACGTTGTTCGCTCGGCGTAGGATCTCTTCGGCGTAGGCACGTATCACGTCGTGATCCGACATCGAAACTCCTAACCCACCCGCTCTTCCTATTCGATCGAGTCGTCCGTATAATGCATCATCGCTTGGAACGCTCGCGACTCGGGTAAACGCGGTCGTCGCGCGGAGACACGACAACGACGATGCAACGTCGTGCTCGAGATGGATAAACCCTCCCGCGCCTGCACCTCGCTGTCGTCTCATCCTTCGTCGTCCAACGATTACCCTCCCCTCCCTAACTCTTTCCACATCATCCCTCCTCCTAATCGAAGAACGTTGGCCGCCCATCATTTGGAGGACCGTCGGTCCTGGCCGGTATGTGACGCCGTTGAGGTCGTCGAACTCGTTCGTTCTTCGCCCTCCTGCCCGTCGCCTCCCCCCCATCGTTACGCCCCCCCTCTCACTTGAGCTTGCCCTTACACTTAAGGAAGGCCCATCGATTGAAATAATAGCACCGTACCTTCGAGGATTCTTCCCATCCATAGCAAAGCGAGGGGGGTATTTCTCCTCCTCCTCGGATGTCACCGACGACGACGATGACGGCATGTCCAGCCTCTCCCCAAGGCGACTCGCGTCGTCCCAACTGCGACTGCCGCGTGGTATATTATCGTTCTCATCCTCGTCGTTGTCGTCATCGCCGCTGCTATCGCAGGTGGTGGGCGTCGTGACAGACGCCTTACGCCCGAAAGGAGAGAGGAGGGGGGGGCGGGGGATGCGATACGGGAGACGATCAACGAGTTCCTCCCACTTCGAACAACTCGAGGCGCGCGGATCGTATTCGGCGTTCGCATCGGCTCGCCGGTTTGGAAGTCTCGCGCCGCTGCGACCCTTGGCCTCGGGTTCATAATCGCGGATGCGCTTCCTCAGGTGGCCGATGATGGCATCCCTCTCTTCCAACTCGACCATCATCGATGCGAGGAGTTCTCTTACACGTCGATTCTCGGCTTCCGTCGCGTGAAGATGCGCGAGACGATCGACGCAGTCGTCGCATCCCGACATAGTTTTATTGTCTCACTTTTCGGGGGGGGGGGGGGGGGGCGGTGGCATGCAATCGCTGACGAATGCCATGGTAAGATCGATCGTTTTTGCTCGGTGTTGAACTTACATAGGAGTACGTAATTTTCAGGGTGAGGGCCAGACGCCCATGAGACCTACCTAGTACTATCCGTTTCGTTTTTACTGGGATATTTCAAGAGGTATCATGAGCATCAGCGGCGCGCCCAGCAACACTCCATCACTGGGGTAGTACAATTCTCGATCGGTCGCTAGAGAGAAGGTCTACGTTCGATTAATTCAACGAGTCTCATTTCTGCGTTAGGTCTCTAGAGAGAAGGTCTACATTCGATTAATTCAACGAGTCTCAGGTCCATTTCTTTCAGTTTTACTAAAAATATCCTAGACTATGAAATTAGCGAAAACATCTCTTCATAAAAGCCAACACAGCCCACCTCAGTACTTGTGTAAACTGTAAAATTCCGACACACTCTTAGCCTTGAAGTTATCAAATCCATGCTCCAAAGATTTAATCAGCCATATGGCACAGTTGAGATTGGTAACAAGGCTGACGCCAAAGTCAGCGGAAGTGCGTCGAATGAGATAACCCGAAGTGATCTCATCCTTGTGAGTCGTGCCTTCGCTGATGTTGATGACCAACTGAATGTCACCCTTCTTGATTACAGTCAATGCTGAGGGGATGCCAGTTTTGGGACAATGGCCACTGGCATCGGCATCCACTGGTTTAATAACGCAACCGAGGTCCAGATTGTAATTTGACTTGAAGAAGTCGACGGTTCCGGGGGTGCCGCACAACTGGAAACCCAGTTTTTTCATAATTATGGCGGAGTTTGCAAACGCATGACGGAAGGGGTCACTAGCTATGGAGAGCAGAACCGTGGAATTTTTCTTTGGAAGCTTGAATCCCGTCGCTAGGAGAGACTGGAGGAATGCCTCGTGCACATCATCTCCGAAGCACGCCACTTCACCGGTGGAGGACATTTCAACACCAAGAGTTGGGTCAGCTCCGCGAAGGCGTGTGAATGAGAACATGGGCGCCTTCGGATTGTGTAGGCAAAGTGTCAGTGTGAGAGCTGCATCGGCAAAAGGTGACGGTCGGATAAGACATGAATACTTACCTTCACGCAAACATAGTCAATATCCAGTAATGATATGTTGAAGGGTTTCGCGCTTAAACCACACATAGCCCTGGTAGCCAACGAAATAAAATTTGCATGGAAAGTCTTGCTCACAAATGGGAAGGTACGGCTGGCCCTCAAGTTACACTCAATCACCATCACATCGCTGCCTTTGGCCATGAATTGGATATTGAACGGTCCAGTGATATTAAGAGCCTTCGCAATTGCCGACGCAATCTTTTTGATCTGGCGGATGGTGCCCACGTACAACTTCTGCGCTGGGAGAATGACAGTGGCATCACCACTATGAACACCGGCATTTTCTAGATGCTCTCCAATGGCATAGTTTAGAATCTTTCCGTCCAACGCTACAGCATCAAATTCAATCTCCTTGGCACCGAGGATGAATTTCGTTACGACGACAGGTTTGTCATCGGCCACATCAGCGGCTAATTCCAGAAAGTTCCGAAGTTGTGACTCATCGCTGGCAACGCGCATGGCGGCACCCGAGAGCACGAAGCTGGGACGGACGAGGACAGGATATCCAACGTTGCTCGAAAAATCAGCTGCTTCATCCCTTGAGCTTAGGACAGACCACGCTGGCTGGTGTACTCCCAAATTATCCAACATTTCTGAGAATTGGTGCCGATCCTCGGCACGTTCAATGTCTCGTGCAGAGGTTCCAAGAATGTGAACCCCATTATGAGCTAAAGGTCCAGCAAGATTATTGGGGATTTGTCCACCCACAGACACAATAACACCAGCAGCTCCCTCCCTTTCGTAAATGTCAAGGACACGTTCCAAGCTCAACTCCTCGAAGTAGAGGCGATCGCTCTCATCATAGTCGGTACTCACAGTCTCAGGGTTATAATTGACAATAATGCTCTTGAACCCATCCTTGCGCAATTGACGCACCGCCGAAACCGCGCACCAGTCAAATTCGACAGATGAACCAATGCAATATGCCCCACATCCTAAAACCATAACGCCACGTTCCTTCTTCTCAGCCATCTCATTGTACCGGCCCTCCGTCACAGACAAACTGCGGAGACGAGCCTTAAAAGCTTTGGTGCTAGGGGTCATACGCCCATTACTCACATCACCATTAGGATTATCAATGATAGGGGAAAAGATACCCCCCGAAACATCATCGTGATCGCCAGAGTAAGTCATGTAAAGGTAGTTGGTACTGGCAGGGAATTCGGCTGCAAGGGTGTCAATCTGCTTGACGCATGGCTTGACACCGAAGGACTTGCGGAGGGAGCGAACTTCGGCTTCTCCATTTTGGAGCGGGAGGAGACCAGCGTATTGCGCTATCTATTCGAGGAAAATTTGCGTAAACGCATGAAATAAGTGAATTCGTCGATACTTCAATGCAAACATATGCGATCATATTCTCACCTGACGATCACTAAACCCTGCAATTTTGAGAGACCTCATCCTCTCAACGCCATTTTTGGCGAATATCTTATCAATATCACCACAGTTCGCACAGGCATTCCTCATAGTGGCGATATTCTGCAGTTTGCTCAAGAACCACTTGTCGATCTTTGTCAGATCGTGGACTTTATCAACGCCCCAGCCCTCCTCGAGCGCGCGTTGGACCGCGAACAGGCGAGTGTCTGTGGGTGTGGAAATCTGCTCCTCGAGCGGAATTTCGTCGCTGGTCAATCCCGATTCCAACCCCTCCAAACCATCCAACGCCGGATTTACCATCCTGCACGCTTTCTGGATGACTTCCTCAAAGGTACGTCCGATGCTCATGACCTCCCCGACGCTCAACATGGAACTCCCCAGTTTGTTGCTAACGCGGTTGAACTTCTTGAGATCCCATCGTGGCATCTTCAACACGCAGTAATCCAAGCTGGGCTCGAAGCACGCCGTAGTGGTCTTGGTGATGGAATTTCGGATGCTGATCAGATCCTTTCCCAACGACAGCTTAGTGGCGACGTAAGCAAGCGGGTATCCGGTGGCTTTGCTCGCCAAGGCCGAGCTCCTCGAAAGTCGCGCGTTAACTTCGATGATGCAGTACTTCTCGCTGACTGGGTCCAACGCATACTGGATGTTGCATTCGCCAACGATGCCGAGGTGGCGCACGACCTTGAGAGCGGTGTTGCGCAGCATGAAGTACTCGCGGTTGGTAAGCGTCTGAGACGGCGCGACGACGATGGAGTCGCCGGTGTGGACTCCTACGGGATCAAAGTTTTCCATCTTCGCGAACGAGGAGGGTGAGGAAATGGAGCGTTGCATTGTAAGACGGAGTTCAATATTGGGCGAACGGTACGAAAAAAAAATTGAACTCACGTTGCAAACCGTGATACAATTGTCGCTGCAATCCCTAACGACCTCGTACTCCAGCTCTTTCCACCCCCTAAGATCCTGATCGATCAATATCTGATTGCTAACGCTGAAGGCCTTGGCGGCCAGGTCCCTCAATTCGTCGTCGTCGGCCGCGAAGCCGCTGCCCAGTCCGCCCAGCGCGAATGCCGCGCGTACGAGGACGGGATATCCGATCCTATTGGCCACGACGACCGCCTCCGATATGTCACTGGCGCTGTAGGACAGGGCGATGCTCTCACCGATCTCCTGGAGCTTCTGGCTGAATATCTCGCGGTCCTCGGTGGCCTCGATGACCGGGATTTGCGTGCCCAATACCTCGACGCCGGCCTTCTGGAGCTGACCGGACTTCCACAATTCCACGCCCACGTTCAGCGCCGTCTGCCCACCCATACTAACGATGATCCCGTCCGGCCTTTCCTTGTATATGATGTCCATCACCACGTGCGGCCTAATCGGGAGGAAGTAAACCCTGTCGGCTCCCGGCGTGACCTCATTCTTCTCCGTGCTAGTTTGGACGGTCGCGATGTTGGGATTGATGAGAATGACCTCGATGCCCTCCTCCTTCAGCGCCTTGATGCACTGACTGCCCGAATAATCGAACTCCCCCGCCTGCCCGATGCTCAATCCGCCGCTACCGACCAACAGCACCTTCTTGTACGTTTTCTTCTGATACACGAGGCCGTCCTGCAATACCAGCGGTTGGGATATCCTACGCACGTGACCGACGAACTTGTCGAACAGGAACGACGTGTCCAGCGGGCCGCCGCTCGCCTCAGGATGGAACTGCACCGAGAAGAAGGGCTTGTCGGTGTGTATGATCCCCTCGTTCGATAGGTCGTTCGCGTTGATGAATAGCGGCTTCCAATTTGGCGGGAGTGTATTGGAATCGACCGCGAAGCCGTGATTCTGGGGCGTGATGTAACACCTGCCGGTGCGCAGGTCGATGCACGGCTGGTTCAGTCCCCTGTTGCCGTACTTGAGCTTGTACGTGCTCGCGCCCGCGGCGAGGCTCAGTAGCTGATTCCCGAGGCATATCCCGAAGATGGGACGGGGCGGATCCAACCCCAGTGCAAACTTGATGCTGCGTATAGTCTGCGGACACATGGCCGGATCGCCCGGTCCGTTGCTAAGGAAGAGTCCGTCCCACTGGATGTTCGACGGATTCGCCTCGAGGTCGTAATCGAACGGTACGACGGTGAGCTTGACTTTGTGCGTGTTGACGAAGAAGCGTATGATGTTGAATTTCATACCGCAATCGTAGGCGATGATGGACGGGCTGTTCGATTCGCCGTATGTGACGACGGACTTGGTCGATACCTCCGCGACGAGATTGCGCTTGTTGGGATCCGAGTACGTTCCCTCCGACCTCGGGGGCGGTAGTGACGAAGGTGGATACTGCGAAGGTACGGAGCGGGTGAGAGAGGGAGATAGAGAGACGCGGAAGAAAGATGGAACGCGAGGGTGACCGAGGAAGTGACTCGTGAGATGCCTGTGAACCGAACGGGGCATGGCGCTCTACATCGTGCCATCCACTCAACTCCCAAAGAACATGTACACCATGACGTGTACGAATGAATCACTCACCACGACTAGATTCCCTAGGAGCGTCCCGCCGCACTCGCGTATCTTCATCGTAAGCGCCCTCGTATCGACGCCATATATGCCCGGGATGCCATTTTTCTTGAGCCAACTGGCGAGGCTGGTGTGCGCCGCCCAGTGACTGTGTTCCCACGAGTAGGAGCTCACGACCAATCCGGCGATGTGTATCTCGCGCGATTCGAATAATTTCGGCAATCCGTATTCGTCGATGATGGTCTCGTCGGGGACGCCGTAATTCCCGATCAATGGGAACGTCAGTACCAGTATCTGTCCCCGATAGGACGGGTCGGTGAGCGCCTCGGGATAACCGACCATGCCGGTGTTGAACACGACCTCGCCGGAGCACGAGGCTGATGCGCCGAAGGATCGACCGGCGATGTGGAGGGATCCATCGTCGAGGTAGAGATGGGCGATATCTCCCTAATCAACAGTATCGTTTTCATATCGTTCCATTTCATTTTCATTTTCATTTTCATTTTCATTTTCATTTTCATTGAGGAAAGCGAGAGCGAGGGAGAATGAGGAGTTTGCACTCGAGTGAGGGAGAAAGAGACGGCAACGCGGGGGAGTGCGGGACGCATCGCGCATCCATATATCTTCATGAGGGGAATGAATGCGTGATATTATCATCGCCCCCCCCCCCCCCCCCCCGAAACTAGAACTCACCTTGCTATCCAGCGCGTCGAGAGAGCCGGAGTTATCCATCTTTGGGCCGCAGTGTAACCGTTTTGGGAGGGGACGGGGGATGCTTGTATTCGCCAGTGTTCGCCCACCGAGATGCGATGCGTAGAGGTGATTGAATGAATGTGAACGAATGTGAGGGTGTAGCAGATGTGCAAAATCGATCTGGGTGGCACAACTACGACTTTCTTCTCTTGTGATTTTTGGTTGGATTTGATGCAGTTTGGTGTTATGTGGCTGGTTCTGAACGTTTGACCTTGTTTTATTGGATCTCGTCAGTCTTTGTTCTATTCCTACGTTCATCTCTATGAAATGCGACTTGATGTTGTTTGTTTTGTTGTGTGATGGATCAAAAAATTGCGGAGAATGATAGAAGTAAAATCTTCTCTGATAAAATGATGCCAAACGTTGAGTAACCATATTATTATTGTAATAGTATAGCAGTATTATTCATGTCATTGCCGATGACAACATATTATCATCATTGGTTGGCAATAAAGGCCAAACGTATGTCATGCCACGTCATGATTGCGTCAGCTGGAAGGATGATGACGTGTCAGTGACGCGGCTAGTGGGGTGGACAGACGGGAAAAAACGGCGGGACGTATATCGTACAATATGTATGTAAAATATAATAGGTTAGTAGGTAGTACTATTACACAATCAATAGGTAGATAGCATTGCCAATGTCCTAAGCAAATAAGTAGGTGATGCACCATCGCCGCCGAAATCTCCGCCATCGCTACTACCCCGATGGCAATCCCCAACAACAACGTCAACAGTCCAATCCATTGCCATCAACGCCAGTGACCTCGACCCCCCCCTCTTCTGATCATCCGCCACCCATTCCAAAAATATTACGCCATCCTCGAAAAGTTGAGTTCCGGGGATGAGGGCTTCATCGTCGTCGAGGGAGGATCGGCAGCGACGTCCTACATCGGCCGCTTCCGCGTCCGAGAGCGCCATGACGTCCACCGCCCGCAAGTCCTCCTCCTCCTCCCATGAGAGGAGATACGCGACTCACACCTTCCAGCATCCGTCCAACGCGATGCGCGTGACGGTCCGTCACGTGGACCTGTCCTCGCGCGTGGCGTTCCTCCTGGGGAGGAATTCCGGGATCGGCACGACGATGAGCAGCGCGTCGCTTCGCGATATGCTCGACGAGATGGATCGCGTCCGCGGCAGTCGCATCATCGTTGGAGATGCCGCCAGCGTCGACACCTCCGGGACTAACGGCGGCGGTTCGGCGGCTGGGGGCGGGAGCAAGAGGAACCCATGCAGGATATCGCCGAGTCCGAACCATTTGGCGATATTGGAGCTCATGCACGGATATCCCTCGACGTCGTCATCGACGTCGACTGGGACGAGGACGACGAGGACGAGGGTCGTGCGACAACTCCACTGGAATCCTGCGTGCGGCACGGAGGCCGATCCTTGGTGGCAGTGCGATGGTGGATATTCGCGTCGTTCCGACGACGACCGAAAGGGAAGATGCGAGGAATCGCGCAGTGGCAATACCGAATTGACGACGACGACGAAGTCGAAGACGACGAAAATGACCAATGCGCGCGTTGTTGGGAAGAGGTATAAGAAGAACGACGGCGGTCGCGGTCGGTACGTTCCGATAGACGCGTATGTGACATCGAGGTCATCCCTCCCCGATCACTCGCCGATATTGACCAATTCGAAACGACGACTACCATCGAGGTCCGACGTCGGCTTCGCCAATCCCAGTCCCGACGACGTTAGAAGGAAGATGGACGAGGTTAGGAGGGAGGCCGAGTGGGAGGAGTCGAGTCCGCGTATCGCGTTGCTCGGATCGGGATTCATGCTCTTCGCGCGCGCAGAGGGCGGATCGAGGAACGATACGGAGGCGGGTATTGTCGCGACGACGACGAAGGAGGAGGAGGAGGATACGGATGGATCCTCGTGGCGTCCTTCACGCTCGCGACGGCGCGAGGATGGGATGGACGCGGACGAATTGCATCCCTCTTGCAAGGAGGACATCAGAGTATGGGCGGGGGGGGGGTCGATACCCGGCGTGCCATTCGCGGGACGGGATCTCATACATGCCTACCAGATGGAGAAGATTGCATTCGAACGCGCGAGGGAGGGGGAGGAGGCACGTGGGCGGAATGTGAATGAAGAGATGACGAATAATGCCGCCACCGCTGAGGAAGGTGATGACTGCGCGGAAGGAGGCGGGGGAGGGAGAAGAATCGCAGCGCACGACGACGTGGAATGGTTTCTTCATCGCATCGTGAGGGACCCAAGGTCGTATTCGGTCTTCGCTCCGCCGGTGGACTCGACGTTTTCCTCACTCCATCATTGGCGACCTCGCCCATTCATGGATCGTCCCCCTGGACACGTTCACTTCCTCGCCTGTCCGCTCGATATACGATTGGGCGATACGGACGACGACGCCGAGCCGTACTTTTGCACGATGGCGTTGTATGCCCTGCCGAAGAATCAGCGACGTGCTATTCGACAACGCCCCGGTGAGGAATTTTGCGGTAAGATAAGCGAGGATTTCTTCTTCCCGGCCGGGAATTGGAGCAAAATCGAAGAAGGCGGTGGTAGTAGTTTCGACGACGATGACGACGGGAGGGATGATGGGCGGCCACAGTCGTGGCGTAGAAGGAAACGGAGAGCAATCATGTCGTATGATCCGTTGGAGGTGTCGCCGCAGGATTTGTACTTGGTGATTCAAGTTCATCGGGAAAATAGTCAGCTCAATGAAAACAAGTGCATCAACCGGCCGAGAGGCTCCGTTATCGGGACTGCTTCTACGAATCAACAACGAATCTCATCCTCTGCTTTACCATTGGATGAAGTGGGCATGCAATTCTTGATGCCCGTTTGCTTCAGTGTCACTCCTGCATTTTGCGAAAAGAACGATACCACCCAGCGAAAACGAGAGAGGTCGACTTTCTTTGGCTATCCGGATATTCCAGAATCACACGAGGATTTTGTAAAAAGGCTCGCATTTATCGCGAATCCGCCGTCATCTACCCCGACGACAACCACTTCCAACATAGGCGGTTACAGCGATTTGTTCACATCCTACCTCGGCGGGGATTTTATGCGAGCATTGCTGGATGAGCCACCGCCCAGTGACATGAATGATGATGCACCACCGCTAGGACTTCTGCTCGCGGACGTCACTGGAGAGTGCGCGGTCAGCCACGATGTGCCGACATCGAAGGGCGCCAATATGCAGCGGTCTAACCTTCGCAGGCTCCCGCCATCGCAGGAATCGGGATACTCCTCCTCATTCGACCTGAAGGAAGTGCTATACTTCCCCCCTCGATCTCTCCCTCGTAACTACGACGATGATTCGGCTATTGCATCCAGCACCGTCCTTAATCTACTGTATATCTACCCCCGTTTGATTCGTTGGACCTCCAGTGAAGTGTGCAACAATTCTCAATCAAATTATTGGAGCAGCGAACATTGTTTCGCGATACGGATACAAGTTGTGGAGCAAGAGCTGCCTCTTGATCCTTCTTCCTCTTATGATAATTCAGGGACTACATATCAAGCGTTACAAGCTATTTATAATGCATCATCACCCGCTGGGCCTCCCTTGGTTGAGTCTTTCTACACCAAAGTGGTCAAAAATCATAATATGCTCGATAGGATGATTTATCGTAAATCAGAGACAAATCAAATAGACATCCCCCTGAAAGATGAAGTGAAAGTTCGCTTGCCAGATATACTTGATCGTCGTCACTTCTTACTATTTTCTTTGTTTGCCATAGGAGGCAATGGGCATATCGAGCAAATGGTAGCGAATGCTGCCATCCCGTTCATAATCTCGTCAAAGGAATCAGTTTCCGGGACCCGGGTCACCACTATTATCCCCAACGGACTTCACAGAATTCAACTGAGCGATGGAATCCAAATACAAGTTGAAACAAGGCTTGCCAGCTCGTTTCACGTATCTGACCCAAAAGTGGCAACGTTACTACGAGACTTTCCAAAACTCATGCCCGAGAAAACATCTCGCTCTGCCAGTGACATTATTCTTCGGCCTCATTCGGGGTCTCAATTCCTTGACATTCTTGTCATGGCTTCGGGACAGGCAGTAAAGCGTCACTCATTATGCCTCCTCACAGTAAACATGCTGAAACTTCTGAGCCAGATTTTTGATATTTTTGGCAGCGGCGATCCAACTTGTGAGAAGACAAATGCGTTGTTTACTATCATCCGCAGTTTGTTTGAGATATTGGACAAGACGAGAACATTCTATGAAGAGAGAGATTGCTGCATGCTATCCTTGCAGTATCTGCGTCTGGTAAAATCATTTTTAGATGCGTTCGACGAACATCTTTTCGAACATCGTCATACTGCTTCTGAGAGTAAGGATCAGCATTTAGAAAACGGTCACTCTATTGACGAGAGGCACTTTAATGTGTCGCAAGATTCGAGTCATGCTCTTAGTGATGATGGTTTTCTTGATGGACCACTTTCCTCATTGACCGAATTAATGAACGACCAAGGGAGAATCGCAAAATATAGAATTACATCATCTAAGAATGAAATGGCAACAAAATCATTTTCGCGCAAAGCATTTGTCGCCTCAAGAAGCGAACAACTGAAAGCAGAGACAGAGCTCAACAATGATGATCCATATCATATGAGAGAATATTTTGAAGACGACGCAACGGTGGCGACATTTGGTACAATGCTTTCTAGAGCAGATTCTGGGGCAGTGTTTCCTTTCATCGTAGAATCAAGAAGCTTCTCAGCCAAAACACAAGATGACATACTTCGATCAAAAAGCTCATCAGTTGGAATGTACGAAGAAGCATCAATAGGTTGGACTTGTGGATCTGGTATCGTGAGATCGAAAACTCCCAGGAGGTCACCCACTCAAACCAACACGTCGACCCCCTTCTCTTTCTCAGCTAAACGAGCTGAAGACATGGCAAATCGTGTCAACAGTATGGCCCGGCTTGTGATTGCACCATGCATTGCTCCTCCTTTCGATGACACGAGTCCGCTTCATAAAGTGAGTGGCACTTTGAACAATGGAAAGATTGCTATTGCACGCCAAATGATGGTAAGGAGGTATTTAGTATTTGTGTTTGACGTTTCTGGCAATCTAGGTGATTGCTTTTGTTATCTAACATTTTTTAAAGGATATTGGTAGTAGCCATGGTCCTTTCGAACCCAGTTCAGATGTCGAGGAGGAGGGCAAGACAACGAATATCGCACCGTTTCTACGTGGAAATCAATCATGCTTGAAGGTCCCACCGTTGTTGTTTCATCCGATTCGAAAATGCAACGACACGAGCTGGACCGGAAAAAGTCTCGCTATTCCGGAACCATTTTTGTATGAAGTGATCTTTGCACTTTGGGTCGAATGTTGGACTTCCCTTGCAACTTCAACGAATCAATCTCAATCTCAAATTCATGGTACTAGCAATGCTTTTCCTCATTGGCCGTATGAACTTATCCAAGGGAGCTACAATGCAACAAGTGACTCTGCTATGGCTTTTTCTTTCACACGAAATGTGGCTTTCTTTCTTCCTCTTTGTTTGAAGTCACTAGGTTTAAGATGCGCCCGGATCGACACATCAAATCTTAATGTGCCCATGACATTTCTTGATGACAATCACATCCAGATCCTCGTTGCTGTAGTCGAAACAATAGCGTTAGGATTGATGAGACAGGCATTGAGAGGAAACAGCGGAAATGCAAACGCCGAAAAAATGTTGGCACGAACACTTATAGATGGCGAATCAGTTATGGACTTTCTCATCGGAGTATTTACATTTTTGCATCCAACTCAAGCTGCCACATTCATCCATTCTTACTTCAATATATTTGAAGAATGCGAGAACATATCAGGAAAAGCTATGTATGAGGCGGAAGGGAGCGCGAAGAAATCTCACCTTAGGCTCACCAAATGCTCAAGACAACTCAGGCTACACGCTGTGGAAAGACTTGCCGCCATACCAGCTTTCTCCAAGCTGAACTTCCCGATTAAGTTCAGAGGAAATCTTCCTGGATTGAAATCTGCGCCTTCTTCGTGGACAAATCAATGGGCTGGCAAAGATGTTGATGACGACATGATACACAAATATCTGGATGAAGTGCAACGCTTCCCTCCATGTTTTTGGCTTTCAAAGTTGATGATGAATCAGTGCCTCTCAATCTGCAGTAGTTCATGCACGATGATAATGCTCGAAGCAGAACAGCACGGAACAAGAAGAATGCAGAGTGTACTATTGCGGGACGATCTTATTCGCATAGAATCAATGGCATTCCACTCGATACTTATCGCGTATCAGCTTCTCATCAAGCGACAGGCTATGGATTCTAGGTTCCAAGCTATTGCATCTACGTCTCGTGTGGCGGCTTTATTTACAAGTGCCGTTATCCGAAACTCCGTTGACGCAGTCTTAGTTTTAGCCCGTATGGATCACAATAATAGAATAAGGGTCATCTGGGTTCTGTCATTACTTTATATACTTCAAGAGGGACCTGATGCTATCATTCGCAATGAGTTGCGCCAACTTTCCAAGGTGAGTATAAATAAATAAGTATGACTCGCCGACGTTCTAGCATGGTTATCGATGAAGTCGCACATCCCCCTCGTCGTAATAATAAAAATTCAGGACAATAGAATGAACGAATTCATCGCTCTCCTCAAATTGGCTGGTTCGACATGTCAACACTTCACTTTTCAGACTATGGATTCAACGTCTGGTGAGGAATCACTGCCTGTCTTGGGTGGACTATCGAAGGAAATAACTCAAGAATCCTACAACTGTTTATCTGCATCAGTTATCCTATGTGTGGATGAGTATTATCATATTGTTTCAAGTGGGAAATATGAACTTGACGCAACGTCTATTTTTGATGTATTGCTTCATTTGCTCGTTTTTCCGCAATCATCTGTGACACATCTGCGAACGTTAGGTAGTGAGTTGTCGGATATACTCCTTTTGGTGGGTCTCATTCGTTGCTCACAATTAAGATCTTCCCCCATCTGCTCTGTGCCGCTTTGTCGGACAGGTTGCGCCTACGCTCTTGATAAATTTGGAGTGCCTGTGTTCTTGAAATCTGTGGATATCCGTCTTCAACATTGGGGGCGCATTATCTTTACACTCATGAATTCAACTGAGCTATCAGTCCGATCCATGGCTGTTGATTTCTTAGTATCGCTTCTTTGTGGAGTGTATGATTTTTGGGGGAGTATTGACTCCATAAGTCTTTGCTTTTTATCTGTTTTACCCGAAATTGTTGCACGTGAAATTGCTTTGTTCAGTGTAAGTGGGCTGATCGAATCAATGGAAAATGTCGAGTCTTCACTGTGGCCTCTTCGCCGTGCTATCGCTGATGCGGAAGAAAGCAATCCGTTTGATGACGACAGAGTAAATCCTCAAATGCTGCCTTCGCTTACTTCTTTTTGTCGAACGGCCCAGGCCATAATTGATGGCGTTCTAGTTGAAATCAGACTAAGAGACTATTGCAACCTTGATCTTGATGAAATTTCTAGAGCCCAACATGCTGTCTCTGTGGCAGGCCTTTCCCAGTACGGACGTCTCTCCGCCAAAGCTGTTTTCGACGCTGACGAGGAATCAGTCTTTGAAGCCGCAAGTTTCTTCTCATACGAGACGAATTTATCACAGAAATTGAGATGGTTATTTACGCTGAGGGATATTCATGTTGCAAAAAGGCAGTGGTCCGAAGTAGCGGAAGTCATGACTCTGTGCGCTCAATCCTTAATTAAATCATATCATCACCGTCCACAATGGGAGCCCTGTCGATTCGATCTGTGGAATGATTATCGATGTTCACCATGGTTATCATCGATTGGTTTATTGGATAGTCATCGTAATCGCGGTAACATTTCAGTGATGGAATTTGCAAATGCGTTCTTGGAGCTAAACATCGAGATTCGGCAGAGAGAAAGTCTGTGCTCAACATTGATCAGCATTGTTGATTTTATAGCAGCTGCTCACGCGGAGGAAGATGGGATTGAAGGCCTTGCTTTTTTACATTTCGAGGGATTACTCAGCTTGGTGAACGATGAGAGTACGAAGCATAAATCAGGAACACATGCTCATCTCAGGCATGTCCGTGCGGCCATTTATTCGAAGCTTGCAAAAATCACCGACTTTGGAGTTAGAACGACCTTGGCGATCAACATTAGCAAGGGATCTCAGATATACGTTCTAGTCATTCTCCAAGGACACAAACCGTTCAGATTTCAAGAGAGTACAACAATCCCAACATTCTTCGAGTGGGATGTGCCATCAATATGCCGGATTTCAAAACCTGTACTTGAGGTGGCAGATCGTATGAAGCAGCAACAACCAAACGAATCTTGGGAAGAGTGCATTTGCCAGGCATTCACGATGCCACTAATTGGAGCCTTGAGAGATGACGATGCGAAGCGTACAATTGTGCTCAGAACAAAAGCATCAATTGAACCAACCACTGATGAGGCAATTACATACATCACTGCCATTGTTGTTCAAAAGGTTGGCTCAGACAAATCGAGGAAATTTATCGTGCGGCACAGTCAAGATTGTATTACTGAATACACCGTGGCGCATAAATTCCCTCACTGTTTATCCAGACAGCGATCTCTCATAACAAGCGAGATTAAAATGGCATCACAATGTTAATATGAGAGTGATTTTGATATTGATTATTAGAAATTTATATGCTCATCGAGATTTTTTTTATTCACTAGAATGCAATCATACTGGAAGACACTGGATTTGGGGGGAAAAGGGGGGAAACCATCGGGGGCAACCAAA
>JALLBA010000365.1:0-13375 GCA_036939675.1 Cyclostephanos invisitatus
AAATTAATTTTTTTCGGAAGCTCAAAAAAATGTGGTCGCAGATATGCGACCACAGTGGTTAAGCTAATAAGGACTTTTATGAGATCGTCTGTGATTGGAGAGAGTTTCTGATTAAAATAACAGTTCCGACGTAGAGGTTTATCTGTAATAGGTTCCATTCTTTCTCAGCCAAGTAAGAAAGAACATTCTTTACCTCAATCCCGGGAAACTCGGAGATTCACGGAACCCCCCAGTTTCTGCCCCCTCTTTCCGGGATTGAAATCCTGGCCAGACGCGATTCTTCTCTTGAGCGTGAGATAGGCCCGCCTACATAAGTAGGATATCATAATATCGTGTGTGGGCATATCGGGGGGGTAAAGACTTTCTCTCGAAAAATGAATGCATGAACCCAACGATCCACGGACTGATTCTTTGGCAGCGAGCGGATCCCCATCCTCTTCTTCCTCACGACAGTACAACAAGAACGAGGTTTCGTCTCCCCTGTGGAGGACGATTCGTCCAAATTCTGCAACTGCTTAGAAGGCTTTCAGACCGTCGGCAACATTATTGACCGCAATGATATCATCGGCCTCCTCCTCCGCGATGAACAACGCAAAAAATGACGATAGCACCCATATGTACCTCTACTTCTTGCTCGAGAGGCAGCTCCTACTATTTTTGGGTGGCAGGGAATTTTATGGCGACGATGCTGATAACGGGACGAAGCCCCGTGATCCCCTTGACGTCACGACTCTCTCCCCAGATGTTCGATTGTACGTCGACCTTGACCTACCTCCGCTGTGCAGGAGATACGCGGACCTCCCGTTGTCGCCCAACGGCTGGTTGGTTGAATTACTCGCGGGACGGGACGAGGAGCTACTTCACAAGGAGAGCCACTGTAGATTGGCAAAGTTTGTGGCGAGAAACTACAAAATGGCGGACGAGGAAACGAAGGGATTCGTGAAGGATGTGGTGGAGAGGCTTGCCGTGTTCTGGAATGAGTTCAAGGCCGCAAAGGAGAGGGGGAGAGAGAGGGGGAAAGAGGGGGAGGACGAGCGTGAGAGGGAGAGGAAGAAATGGATGAAGCTCGTGGAGGAGGCCGCGATGAGAAAATTCTGGGATGACATCAATGTCAATTGGCTGGGCGATATCTCTCATTCCATTTCTCATTCCAGTATGGATCCGTACAAAAAGGCGACGATGAGTTATTTGCACCCCACTTCTCGATTCCCTATCGATACTCCACTTGACATAGAGCTGGAACGGCTGCGGTTGGACCTTGCGCTTGCCGTATCGTCTAGAATTGAGTCCGAGCGCAAGGTCTGTGTCCTCAGAAGTGAGCTGGAGGCCGCCGTGGAAAGGAATCGTGAGTGGGAGAGGGAAAGATGGACAAGGCTGGGGGAGGAGGCCCGCATCCCTCCTCAGATCTTTTTAAAGGGTGCGACAAGAAACATCGGGCACGATAGTGATATCGATTGGCTGGGCGATATCTCTCAGTCCAATATGGATCCGTACAAAATGGACCTCAATTCTCATTCCAACATCAAGAACGCCGAGCTGGAACGGCTGCGGTTAGAGCTTGCGCTTGCCGAGTCTTCTAGAGTCGAGTCCGAGCGCAAGGTCTGTGTCCTCAAGAGTGAGCTGGACGATTATCATGCAAGGCAGCTTGACCAAGGACTACCGCAACGTCGACAAGACGGGCAGCATCAATATTTGCATCAAGAACATCATGAACAACAGCAGCAACGTCACCACCAACAAGAAGAACGATCTCGTGACGATTTACCCTCCAATAAGCGACTCCGAAGGTCAGGTACCAACGAGTATAAGATCAATGACACCGCCGTCATCGGGGAGCGAGTCGATGATCACCTTGCCTCGCCCTTCTCCGCATTGATGTCGATCCCAACGCCATACGGGCAACAGCCCATGCCCCCGGCGCCCCCGCAACCCCAGGCAGGACATGAGGACAGCACGTCGGGTAACACAGGGGAGGCGTCAGAAACCACCCCCCCTCAGCAGCAGCAGCAGCAACAACAACAACAACAGCACCAACAATACATACAACAAATGGTAGCCTATGGCGTCGTCCCCCAAGGGGGGTACCCTGGCTATTACTACGGTCAGATGCAGGCACTGGGTTGCGCGTGTCCTCCTCCACCCGGCGCCGATGGTTACCAAGGTCCGCCGCCCGAGAATCTCCATCACACACAAATGCAAGTTCTCCAAGGAGGTGCGTGTGCGTACGGGCCACAAAGGATGTACGCCCCTCCCTACCAACCGCACATGATGTATCCGCAGCATCTGGGTATCCCGTCCCTTGGAGCTGCCGCCGCTGCGAGCCTGATGCGCGGTGGTCGTCCGCCGTATTATGGCTGGGGTTGGCCGGGAATGGGTTGTGGCGCTGGATATCCGCAGCATGGTGGCGGTGGAAATCCTGACCAGAATGCGTATCGGGACAGGAATAGCAACATGCAGGGCGGTGGTCGAGTCACCGCCTTCGAACAAATGGCTCTTGCGGACTCTCTTGTCACCTCCCGACAGGACACTAAACCCTTTCTGGCTAGTGGCCCAGGACAGGTGAACATTGATCCTTCGGTCTCGTCCTCCTCCTCATCGTCGACATCATCCCCGAAGACCGTCGCCTCCAAACAACCGGCTCTGTCGAATGACCCCTTTCGGGCTAGTGGCCCGGGGCAGATGAACACTGATGATCATTCGGCCCTGCCTTCATCCTCATTGTCGACATCATCCCTGACGACCGTCGCCTTCAAACAACCGGCTCTGTCGGATTACCCCTTCATGGCTAGTGGCCCGGGGCAGATGAACACTGATGATCATTCGGCCTCGTCCTCATCCTCATTGTCGACATCATCCCCGAAGACCGTCGCCTTCAAAAAACCGGCTCTGGTGGATTCTCTCGCCGCTAGACTGGCAAAAAGTAAGGCTCAGGCGGATTCTCTTGTCGCCTCCAGGCTGACAAATGGTAAGGCTCTGGCTGATTCTCTTGTCGCCTCCCGGCTGGCAACGGCGGCGGACATTCGTCAGATGGGTTTGCACACAGCGACACTGCGTGGCATGTCCTGGTAGTCGTCAGTGAAATGTGCATGGCTGGGACCTACTACTCATGCACAAAAGTCAATCTAAATTCTTAGGGGGAGGGGTGGAACTTAGGCACTCAGTAATTAAACACCAAAAAGTAAAATAGTCCCTTTCAACTCGAGTTCGCCGGAGCCATGTTAATTTTTGCCCTGCCTAACTGCATCACGGATCGACTTGAAACGCTGCACGCAATCTTTCTTGGTCTTATCGGGCACTCCCTTGGATATCAACTTCCACCGTTCGTTCTTGTCCATTTCGGCTGGATATTTGCGGAGCATTTCTTGCAGGAGGGCGTCCTGCTCTTCGGTCCATGGCGCGCCATCCGCTGCAGCGGCGGTGGCGGAAGAGTCGATATCGTCTCCTCCAACGACGGCGGGGGCCATCGTCGTCGCCGTTGAAGGAGCCACCACCGACGACGCGATCGAGTTATACTTTTCGATGCACTCCTCCTTCGTCCTGGGATCGGGAAGCTTGCAAAGGTTGTTAACGAAAAGCGCGATGGCGTCCCACCTGTTGCTACCGCCGGGGGGATATTTCTTCACCGCCTTGGCGAGCGCGCCCAGCTCCTCCTTGCTCCAGGGCGCGGAGGCCTTGTTCATCCTCGCCTCGCGCGCTCTGTCGGCCGCCTCCTTCCGAGCCTCGTTCCGACGCTGGATGGCGATTAGGGACTGGCGCTCGGCGCCCGCGGCGGTCTCGATGGCGCACTGTCGTACCTCGACGAGCGCACCGACCTGCACTTTCACGTTGCTCCCATCCTCGACCGCCTCGGGCCCGCCGAGGATGTCGTTAAGGGATGTCAGTTCCACCACCGACAATTTTTCGGATAGGAGTTCGATCTGAGTTTGCCGCGAGGACATCCCATCGCACACACGCACGCGCACGAACGCAAAATACGAGGATGGAATTATTCAAACGGCGATAAGCGAGTGTGAATTAATGAAAAAAATGTGGTTGATTTGGGGCGCGCACGCATTGATCTCTTTCATCGTCCACATGTTTTTTCGTCACTCACATCGTCGTTCATTTTCTCGAGGTCGTCCCATACGGCATCGTTTCCAGTCTCCGAGATATCGTTGGGGTTCATGGACTGATATGCCGCCATGGTCAATTTACGGAACAGTTGCTTCGCCTTGCGAAGCTGCTTCTTCTCCGCATCCTTGATTTTCTGTCATATCATTATTTTCAGTATCGTAAAGAGAGTGAGCGCAAGGAAAAAGAATGAATGGATTGAGTCTTCGTCGAAATGTCGGTCTATACGTGCCCCGTCGTCCAAGGCGGTTTTCAACGCGATGCCGCAGCCTCCCTCACCTTTGCGTCCTTCTTTTTCAGCTCTGCAACATACAAGCGAAATGACATTCGACGGAGGGCGAAAGGGATTATGTTTAGGGTCGTGTGCATGCAACATTCTATCATGCTCTCTAGAGAGAGAGTGCGATCAACCTTCGCGGGAAGACGATCGTCGCTAAAAAGGAAGAGAGAAAAAAACACGCACACGCACACACACACACACCAAACAGGAACGAAATATTGATGAAAATCATATAGCATCCACTCACCCTCCTCTGCCCGTTTGGCGGCCATCTGCCTCTCCATGACCTCCTTCTTAATACGTTCCCTCATCGCCAACTCCTCCTCGGCCTTGCGCTTGCTTTCCTCCCTCTCCCTCTTTTCGTTGATGAGGCGTTCCTTCTCCCTACGCAACCTGGGATCCGATGCCATCGCCCTCTCGACCAGTAGATTGATCCGCGCCATTTCGTCCTTCTTCATCTTCTTCATCTTCCTTTCGATTTCCTGCTTCATCCACCGTTTCTCGTCGCGACTGTCGGCGGCGTCGACGTCGTGCTCGGTCTCGGTCGAGGCACGGAGCGTGAAGTCGCGCCAGGAGTCGAAGTGGATCCAAAAGTCGTAGAAGGCGTGTACCTGGGAGAGGGGGGTACTATCGTCGCCGAACGGCGGCGGGCCGGACGGCGTCGACGATGCATTGATGTTGGATTTCTTCTTGTTCTTGCCCTTCTTCGCGGACGACGACGCGGGGGGTCCACCGCCGTCATCCCCCCTCCCCCCACCCGACGACGATGCCATATTCATAGGATCGTTGCAGCTTGCGAAACGCAAATTGCGCTCGAATACCGGTCCGTACTCGACGTAAAAGTCCGCTTCGCTCACCCCCTCCTTCGGAATACTCTCGTCGAAGTCGACGGTCGAATCGTAACTACGCCTCTTCATGGGGTCGCTCAACGTGTCGAACGCCGACTTGACGAGTAGGAACACCTCGTCCTCCTCGTCGCGTCCAGTCTTGTCTGGATGATATCGCAAGCACGCCTTGTGGTACGCCCGTCGTATCTCGTCGGTATTCGCGTGCATGGGCAACGAGCGGGATAATACCTGATAGTAACTCAATTTCTTGAGCTTCTTGTCGGACATGGTCAATAGGTCGTATTCCTTCTTTTTACCCTTGGCGGGTCCAACGGCGTCGTCGTCGTCGTCATTGTCGTACACTGCGGACGTTGCGGCGGACGACGCGTAACTCGAACAATGCAGGAATGGCCGCTTTTCGAGAAGACGGGACTCGTATGCTAGGTAGGACCTGCCGGCGCATTGGATGTCGGCATCGATCAATTCGGATTCGTCGGCTGGCCAATCGAGGCCGGATACGAACGTGATAACAGGATGGGGCATGATGTTTTTGTTTGTCTTCTTGGTAGTTCACTCTATTCCAACTATTCTTGCCGCTTCGTCGTCACCCTCTTTACTTTTTTTTCGTTGGTGGATTTTGGATGAGAATACGATAGGAGGCGGCCAGTGCGGTCTTTCCGTGTCCCCTTCCTTGCGAAACCTCAGTTTGAGGTCACACCTGCAGTCTTTCCGTGTCCCGTTCCTTACGAAACCTTAGTTGAGGTCAAACATACAGTACTAGATCCCACACTCGCACATTTCTCGAAACAGGTCTGTCCCTCGACAATCACAGTGCATCCTTCAAAAAATGGCGTTGCCGGGATCGAACGACGGCACGGGGTCCTCAACGACAACTTCGTCGAACATCGAGGACGTCGAGTCGCTGACGACGCGATCGCCGCATTCGGGTAGCCTCTCGAGGCGCGGCGTCGCGACGTCCGAGTCGTCCCCCGCATCCGATCGTCGAAAACGCCCGCCAATGTCGTCGCATGCGAATAGTCCATCGATCAGGCGGCGCGAGCGCGAGCAGCAGCCCCATCATCATCATCATCAAAGTCAACAGCCGCAACAACATCAGTTTAATTTCCATAATAATCATCGACGACGTCCCCTATTATTCTGCTGCTCCGTTCGCGCCGCCCTAATCGTGCTGCTGTTCCTGTGGATCGCGCTGCAGCTGTCCTTGGCCCAGATACACATCAGGGGCGATTCGACGGGTGACGATGCGACGAGCACGAACGCGGCATCGGTCGTCGTCGGGGGGGATAACCACACGCTATACCACGACGAAGGCGGCGGTGAAAAAATCGTAATTTCGTCTGTCGAGGCGATGATCGGGGGGGGCGAAGGGGGGCTGGTGCATTTCCTCCTGGGATCGTCCCGCGACGATGCGGGACGACGGCGGACGGAATACGACTACGTCCTCGTCTTCTACGTTCTAATGATGACGAACGTGATGACCATGATGCCGTCGTGGTTCCGACGTCTCGTCGGGCCGTCGCCGATGTCCGCAATGCGTCGCCTGCGACCGCGCAGACGACGATGGGGGGACGCCCGCGACGACGACGACGACGACGCGGACGATAGGACCACCGCGACGACGACGACGACGACGACGAAGATTACGACGACGAAAATATCGACCGCAACGGAATGCGAGCGATGCATCGCCCACGACAGGCTGCTGCGTACCTACCTCCCCGCCTACCTTCTGGCGACGTGCGCCGATTGGCTCCAGGGACCGTACAAGTACGCGCTGTACTCGGGATACGGATACGGCCGACGGGACATCGCCCACCTATTCGTTGCAGGGTACGGGAGCGGGATGGTACTGGGGGGGATCATCGGCGGACTCGCGGATACGTACGGGAGGAGGAGACTGTGTCTCGTGTACTGCGGGAGTTACGCGATGAGCGTATTGACGAAGCACTGTCGTAACTTCGGCGTGTTGCTCGTCGGCAGGGCCTTCGGGGGGATAGCGACGAGCCTGCTCTTTAGCGTATTCGAATCGTGGTTCATATGCGCGCACGGCGCCAGGGGACTCGGACGACAGTCCGTCGTGATAGCGCCTGGCGGGGAGGGGAAGAATTGTAACGGAGGGGGGGTCGTTGGTGGGGGGTTGACGAAGGTGGAGGAGGAGATGTGGCTTGCTCGGGGACTGTCGGCATCGTCGTACGGTAGCTCCCTCGTCGCGATCGGGAGCGGCGTTATAGCGAATCGTGTCGTCGCGATGAGCGGTAAGATACGGCCAATGTACGGCGGGGGCGATGCGGACTCGTCAATATCGGCCTCTTCCGGTGGCCTCGTGGGCAATGGTTCGTCGCTATACGTCAGGGGGTACATAAGCGCGTTCGATGCTTGCCTCATACCACTGTCCCTTTGCACGACGATGATACTGCTGCTTTGGGAGGAAAATTACGGCGAATTGTCGATGGCCATACCGACGCGGGAGTCGAGGGACGAAGAGGGATTATCGTCGATCCACGATGCAAGATTCGAACTATACGAGGAAACAATCTACGATGATATCTGAGGACGTCGATGAGTCCGTTATCAAAGATATCAAAATGGGCGTTGAACGCCAAGAGCGTGCGACCCAACTGACGGTGAAGGACATCGATCGAGAGGATGTCAGTCCCACGAAACGAAAACGCCAAGGCAATAGCGGAGTGATGGTATCGACTCTCCTGGACGGTGTGCACACCGTGTGGAATTCTCCAGATATTCTGGTCTGTTGCATAGTGGGTAGTGTATTCGAGGGAGCAATGTACATCTTCATTTTCCTTTGGACGCCGACCTTGACTTCGCTCCAAGAGAAGCTCGATCATTTGCGTACTGGCGACGACTTATCCGCTGAGACGAATCCCATCAAGGAAGTTAAGAGAGAATCCCACGGCAGCGAGTCCGATTTGCCATTCGGGTGGATCTTTTCCACTTTCATGGTGAGTTGCATGCTCGGCACGATTGCATTCTCTCGTCTATCGAACGCTGGCGTATCCGCCTCGAAATGTCTCGCGGGGATATTGGCTCTGGCGTCTTTGTCCTGCCTTGCGATGGCTCGTCCAGTGTCATCTGTCATACGTGGGCCCACTTCCTCGGCATGTACGCTGCAATACTTTGGCATGCTACTATACGAGTTCTGCATAGGATTTTAGTGAGTACTCTCCTTGCACATGAAACTTGCATTCGAATGACATCATAGTCCCATTCACGGTCCATTAACTCGCTTATGGTCATTCGTTCTTCTGTTCTTTTACTCGTCCTCCCCTCGACGCTTGTGCGAAAGCTACCCCGCCATGGGGACAGTGAAAGGCGCGATAGTGCCAGAGGATCAGCGGGCTGCCATATATAACGTATTCCGCCTTCCCCTGAATCTGTTCATGCTGGTCTTTTTGTTCGGGGACTTTTCGACCGAGTCAAGTTTCACCGCCAATGCCTCGCTATTAATGGCGACGTGCATCCTGCAAATTCGACTCGCGTGGGGGCGGTAGCAACATTGGAAATGTGGGGTGATCAGAGTAATGCTACATAATGATAAAACAGAACGATTAAACGTCTGCATGCTGTACTCGAATCTTTCGTCCATGAGAAATGGAATGCACCCAAAAGAACAAACGTCATACTACGCACTCGAATGGTACCGGGGTAGAAGACTACTTAATATAGCTTAGAGATTTCAATTGGGACACTACAATATCGATTGCATATCAGCAGTGGATTGTAAAATTAATACATGAAAACACGGCCTGGTATCTAATGAGGCTTTAACGGAGTAAACTCGTCATCGTCACTGCTGCACGATCAATAATGACGAATAAAAAACATCAGTGCGCCTATGCGATATTGCGGTAGGTAGAAGATTTGGGTGGACGGAAACCGGCATCCTTCACATCGTAAACTACACTCCACTTACAGCTTCTTCGACCTGGCCTTGCCGCCGCCGTCGCCCGAAGCGGGGGCGTCGAACCCCCCGACGTACGTATCCTCCACCCTCCACTCCGGTGGCGCATTCGCCCACCTGGCGATACGGCACCAAACCGCATGCCACCGCCTACCGCCCCCCCCTCCCCTGACGTACGACGAACGATACGCGTGATAACACGCGAAAAGGCCAACGAGGAATGCGAACGTCGACTCGATCGGACCGTACGATTTCCCCCATATCGATAACCACATCCCCCCGAGGAGCGTCAAGTACAGTCCCAACGCCCCCGCGGCCTGCGACGATATCGACGACGATCCCATTTCCCTCCCGAATGCCACCCCCCCGAGACGCGAGGCGGGGACCGACCAGAGTAATAAGAGCGCGATGCGGATTGCGTTCGCTCGGTATCTCGAATCGGAATCCTCGTCGACGAGCATGGCGCGCGCCGATTTCCAACCGGCGTGCACGAGGCCGATGGTACTCGCCCCGGCGACGTCGTTGCTACCGTTCGTCGACATGTCGCGCGGCGTTATCCTGATCCTCCCATCGACGCCAGCGCGACTGTTGACATCGACCTGACCGAGGATCGATACGACATTCGGATCCTGTACCTCGTAACGGAATCTCAAATCCCCGGCGGTGCAACTCGGCATGAGGTCGCCGACCTGCCAATCGAATAGCGATCCCTCGAGGTACTGAACGAAGTAATTGAACAATTTGCCATACATCGACGCATCTTGGTATGGCGAGAAGAAGTACCCCCCCCGTCCAACGTATACGAAGTTATCCGACAATGCCGCGTTCGAATTCGGCGTATCCCTCAGGAGGCTCAGAGTCTCGTACCTCGTGTCGTCCCTGAATAGATTCGACAATCCCAGGAAGGATAGGAATCGCGCGACGTACGACGGCGATGGCGGCATCCCATCGCGGTTGAATTCGACGTTTCGATACGGCCATCCCCTCACGCCCGACGAGAGCATCGCGGGATCGAGTATCGCTCGGGATGATTCCGCGCCGCCGCCGCCGCCGCCGTCGTCGTCGCCGCCGTCGCCGCCTCCGACGCGATCGTCCCCGTCCGCCCTACCCCCCCCCCCCCCCCCCCCCCCCCCCTCCCCCCCCCCCCCCCCCCTCCCCCCCGTCGAAATGCCAACGTGGCACGATCGTCCGCGAACGTCATGGTCGGCATCGGATCCCTCATCGGATTGTGATGCGCGCCCGGCTGATCGAACAGCAGGCTGTTGATCCTGTAGTCGCGCCACGACTTGACGTAATCGTATCGCGTGACGCAATCGCACTGATAGCTCTCCTCCCTCGACGAGCCGTCCCTGGCCTTGACCGTGCGACTGCACGTATTGCAACTCTGGCTGCGTATTTCCTGCCATTGGCAGTATTCCGATTTGCGTCGCAATAACAGCGCGTGGGGTACGGTGACGCCCATGTCGACGTCCGTCGGGGACGCGTATATATCCGACGAGGTGCCGTGTACCACCGTCCCGGGGGGAGGAGGGACGGATCCGTCGTCCTTGCTGCCGCGGGGGGGAATGCGACGATCGTTCAATTCGCATATTTCCCTCCCGCCGTTGTATAGCGCGTCGCTCAATGCGACGTATCGGACGCGTCGCGCATGCTCGGATACGTACAGGAACGACGGGGGAAGGACGAGCAATGCGACGATGAGGAATACGGAACAGACCCCCCCGAGGCCGCGAGCGTCGTTGTCGCCGTGCTTTTGATACGCCCGACCGCGTCGGACGGTTGGCATCGTGTTCATTCGATGGGACATATTGGACCTTTGTTCGATATATTATATTAGTGTTACCTTCCTGGAATTATGAATGAGAACGAGAACCAGAACCCTGGACGATGGCCATGGTGGAGTCGAGTCGTGATGTTGATTTCCCGTGGAAATGCCAACAATGTCCACTCCCGCCAATTTTCAGGTGCTCCTCCCATAATATTTTCATTCAGACTCTCAAATCAAAAAACCATCTTTCTTTTAAAAGAGCGATGACCCAATCGCCCCCGAGGATAGTGACGCTATCCGAAATCGAGGAGGTCGTATCCACCGACGACTTCGCCCTACGTCTCATCGATGCCATAAGCGATGGTTACGTCGCTTCTTCGTCCGGGAAATTCCACGCCCCTCCCATCCAGACCATGGGCGCCCCACCCATGGCGCCGTTCGTCGGACCGTCGTCGAGGGGAGACGACGGCGACGACGAGGACGACGACGACGGAGAGGACGGCGATGAGCGTGCCAATGATTATGCGGCACAAACGTGCGTGAAATCCGGATATCTATCGTCCTCGTCGCATTACGCGATCAAGGTCGCGTCCGGGGGGTATCCGTTCCCGTCCAATTCGGGGAATCTTCAGTTATATTCCCAAAGTACCGGCAGGCTCGTGGCATTATTATTGGACGATGGATTGCTAACCGAATTGCGCACCGCCGCCGCGGGCGCGGTCGCCGCGAGGTTATTCATGCCGAGGAATCTCCTACCCGCGCTCGCGTCGTCCGTAAACGAAAACGAAGGCGACGACGAGGATTCGCGCGTTTGCATCGGCATGGTCGGGACCGGCGTCCAGGCCCGTTACCAGCTGCGTTACCTGCGATACGTCACGCATTGTCGTCGCGTGCGAGTCTGGGGCAGGACCGAAGGTAACGTGACGAAATTCGTCGATGACATGAGGGGGGAGGGATGGGACGTATCGGCCGCGAACGATATCGACGACCTCCTGGACACGTGCGGCATCGTGGTCACGACCACGAGCTCGAGGGTGCCGTTGCTGGGCGGACGATGGCCCGTCGAACCCGACATACCGGACGACGACGAAGACGACGATGCGCGATCTATCGGACGACGTCGTGCCAGTCGTAATCGTCGTCGTCGACCGCTCCACGTCACGTGCGTGGGAAGCGACTCGACGGGAAAGAGGGAGCTGTACGACGATTTCATCGTCACGGCGGATTTGCTTGTCGCAGATAGCAGGCTACAGACCTCCGAACGGGGCGAGTTCGAGGAAGTACTCCGGCGCGGTATGGTGAAGATCGAGGACGTCGTCGAGATCGGCGACTTGGCGAATACGACGACATCGCACGGGAGGGGACGCGGACGGTGCTTCGGCGCGCGCTGTGGCGATGACGGGGAGGAGGATGACGGGCTCACCATATTCGACTCGTCGGGCATGGCCGTGCAGGATTGCGTCATCGCGAGTTTGGTGTACGAGGCATTGCAACGACGAAACGATGTCACACGATAATGGGGATGTCGACAATTTTTAATACATATTTTGCCTGTATACCTAGTACCATTTTTTTGTTTGCACCAACGCGCCAACTCCATCCATGTGGGTCGACTTCCAATTAAAGTGCTGGATTTTTTATTAGCGCCAGAAAGGTTATGGATGTGGATACATCATGGACGGAATGATGAATGGATATATGGAATTGTGTTTGCTTCTTTTGACAATACAATCCACAGTTGAGAGACAATCGATTGTAGTATCCCAATTGAATTATCTAAGATATTAAGGACTATTTCTTCTCTGGTGCCATTCGAGTGCATAAGACCTTTGTTCTTTGGGGATTGTTTCGTTTTTCATGGAAGTAAGATTCGAATACAGCAACGTCACGTGAGGCATTGTTCGTTCATTGAGCCATGGTGGAACTTAAGAAAAATACCCAAACAGGAATCAAAGGCGAGAGACGGGGACCGACCGCTGCCCCGCTGCCCTCTTCCACAACAAGACGTGATTCTTCCCCGGAGTGAAACTCGCCGTGAGCTGGAGCGTATCGCGTCCCGTCCCACCCTCCTTCCCGAACACGTACGACCTGACCTGATCGTGTCCGACATTGTTCGGGAACATGGATACGCATACGTGATGGTACACGCGTCGTCCCTCGACGTCCACGTCGTACGTGCCGGCGTAGGAAACGTAATCGGTCCATCGCCTTAGCATCTTGTCGTGTTCGGGATAATCAGGCCTCGTGACATCTTCCATGTTGGCCGTCGCGTCGAATAGCTCCGGCATGGCCTTGGAGAGGGTAGCGCTCATGTGACCATCCGGCGCGTACAGCTTGAGTGAGAGGAGGAAAGAATGAGACAATATGCCACGGGTCGATCAACGTGATGCCCGGCGTGCGTGAGAAAAATGGCGCATTTTAGGGATCCAACACTTGGGGGGGGGGGGGGG
>JALLBA010000366.1:0-32747 GCA_036939675.1 Cyclostephanos invisitatus
CGATTTCTCGTGATTGCTTAAACCGCGTATTGCTAAAACCGCGTATCCAACGGTACCTTGATACGCCCATAGACCATAGTCGCTAATTTGGCTTTTTTTTTTTACCCTCACGGACACGTTAGGGCACCGGCCATTGACCAACCATGGCGGACATCGCGCCCGCCCATACCAGCGCTGACGCGGCTGCGTCAAGCAAACAAAGTGTGCCGATATCCTCCCACATGCATGGGCGATGCCCCATGTCCTTAGTTTGATCATATTGGTCAAGCAGAAGCAACGGCATGTGTCGTAGTACACCACCCGAAAATGTAAGATTTTGATTTGCGCACACAATCATAATAATTCGTCCATAGTCATATTATAAATGAAATAAAAGGGAGTAGTAATAACATGTTAGAACATATGTATTATCTAACGTTAGCCTAATTTGTATTGTACTAGTGCATTGACGTCGTCCTTGTCATCGTCCACGTCGTAATCGTTGTCGTTCACGTCCTCGTGTTGTCGTCGTTGTCCACGTCATTGTCGTCGTTGTCATCGTCATCGTCAACATCCTCCTTGTCATCATCCTTGTCGTCTTCATCGTCGTCATCCTTGGTTTGTTTTTTAAATGGAGGAAGCTGTAATCATCGACGTCATCATTGTCGTCGTCCATGTCCTCGTTGTGTTGTCATCTTCTTCGTCATCATCATCGTCGTCGTCGCCATCGTCGTCATTGTCATCGTCGTCATTTTCATCATCATCGTTGTCATCTTTGTCTTCATCGTCATCGTCGTCGTTGTCGCCAACGCGGCTCGACGATAACGGCAACCAACGACATCCCTCCCCCATCATCCTCACCCTTCCACAATGAGGACGACACGACCACCCCTCCCGCAATCATCAAAGTTTCCCTCCCCTACCCCCCACTCTTCCCCACATTGTCTCCCGAGCCTTGATATCAATATCATTAACCGACATGATGAGGAATGATTGTATCAAACTTGTCTCGGGGATATGATATGTGGAATGGGGAACAAATGCTCTTCTTACAATGCTGGTGTGGTCCATTTTTCCTTGGCGTGCGCGATCTGCTAGGAGACCAACTATCAGTTCATGGGTAATATTTGGTGCACTGGGGACATCCGCACACCAAAATGACCGCAAGACAACAGTCTAGAAGATGAGATGGTGTGACTAATTCTTATTTAGTGTTTTGACGGAGTTAGACTTAAAAATGTCACATCGGCATGTTTTAGTTGTGTCAATGTAAGAAATAGGCCGAGACAAATAAGGGCATAAACTCGTACTCATTTTATTAAAATGCGTTTTTTACAACAGCCCTTTTCAACCCCGGATATATAATCGGGGAAAAAGGGGGGATTTTTTTGTGGGGAAAATGTGTCTTCCCCCCCCCATTAGAACTATTTTAGGTCCGATTATATATAATCAGGGTCCGATTATATTCAGATTTTCTAATGGACCCTGATTATATATCAACGTCCGATTATATATAATCAAGGTCCGATTATATATAATCAGAAAAAAATGAGTACATATAACCAGGGTCCAGTTTACTTATAACGAGTGTTCACACGCCATTCTAACTATTCGAGGTCCGATTATATATACTCAGTGTCCGATTATATATAATCAGATTCTGATTATATATAATCTGGTATTGGATTATATATAATCGATTTGTGTATTGGGCCCCATTTTAACTATTCTGCACCCGATGATATATAATAGGATTCTGATTAGTTAGAATCATGCCAAAACTGTTTCATTATAAGTAATCTGCGTCTGTTTACATATAATGGTCTATTTATTTTAATCCTTATTCTCACACACACCCACATTTACCACGATCGTTGCAATGATGTCTGTACTCAGAAAAAAATCTCTATGCCAACTCTGGAAGCCTCCATTGTCCTTTGACTTCTTTATTAGCCAAACGCTATTGACCCGTAAGTGTCTGTATGATGTCTCAAATACATTCACGAATGCATTCATTTTAGGTTCTCTCCTGAATGAATCTTTTTGGAGATGTCTGTTAGTGGCAGGATCGATCAGACTGTCAAACACCTTGGATGGACAACATTTCGATTCTGAGTATGTTGTCTCCCAATTGTTCTGTTCGTCGTGTGAAATGTCATGCACATGCTGGAAAGTGAGTGCATCAATTTTCACCACCTTGTTCTCCGACCAGGTCTGATTTGGCCAACTCTCAATATCACGTGCAGCTGTGCAAAATAGTTGTGCGGTATAGTACATTGTATTTGACCGAGGCATACTCTTCCCAAAGTAAAGCGATGGGTCGTCGTTTTTGTATACGAATGATGAGATCGTTGTTGCAACGTACGAGGAAACGCTGCCACTGTTCCGTGACCAAATTCCTGATAGTGCCAAGACCATACACATTCTTTACCTCAAACTTAGTAACCAATCCAAATATCTTGAGGATCTTTGTGCATGCGATAGGTCCACAGTTGTAGCCTTCGAATTGTTGTGATACATCCAAGCTTAGCATGTATCCCTGATGCAATGCCACTGCTTCTTGGCGACGATCGCCTGTAATCTCTGTGAATTCGCTACATGTCTCTTCGATTCCAATTAGCCTGGCGCACTTCAATGATGAAACTACATGATGATCCACTGCAACAGAGGTCGGTACAACTTCTTCTTCTCTATGCAACTATTCTTCTGGTGACAAATAGCGCAATCATCAACAAACACCTTCACAAGGTCTGCCGTTGCACTATAATACTGCGGTTTCACTTAAAGTGACCTTGTTGATTTTGTGCTGATAGAAAGACATCAAAGACATCCAGCATATGGAGGATAATACCATTAGACTTCTTGTGCAGCAGGACAGTCTTTGGAGTGCCATCGGAGTTCTCAGTGTGCAGGAGTTTAAAGTGAGCATCGTAGTTGTACCCAACATTTTCATTCGCCTTGCGGAACCTCCTGATTTTGGAAACATCAGGGTCATTGTCTTCAGTGGATGCAAGAAATTTATCGTCGCCCCAATATGTTAAGATGCGGATGATCTCATTGTACTGTGCAAGAGTCTTCATGGCTCTGTAGGTCTTGATAGGCACATTGTTGAACTCTTCAATGTTTGGGATTGGCGTGCCATCGGGGTTGATGCCAAATGCCTTCCGAAGAAACAAACGGTGATGAGCATTCACCAGATAAATCATCGCATTATCTGGAGGGATAATATTGTCACCTGACATTGGCAACTCACGAGAAGGAATTCGATGGAGGCGAGAGATGATGGTGGTAGCAGTCGAATGGACACTCAAATCCTGATTATATATAACCAGGATTATTAGTAAGATAAGTCGATGAAGGCGAACAAGTGAAAATGAGCCCAAATGGAAGTGAGCATGTGTGGCAACCAGGCGGTGAGCGCACAGCAGAGGCAGGCATCGTAGGGTGAGTGCACAGCAGAGGCTAGGCACGGTGGGCACGTGCAGCAGAGGGTAGGGCGGGGGGCTCAACGTGTGAAAGTTAGGCAAGCGGGGAAGACATCATTGTCAGGTGTGCGATGTCAAGATTGACTTTGAGTTTTGGTGATGGTTTTTTTTAGAATCAACATGAATTCCCTGTACTATGATGGCAATATGCATGGAGTTGCAGTATTCGTATTCTAAATAACCAGGACTTCAAACCCGATTATACATAATGGGGAAATACAACAGCCTGATTATATATAATTTGAAATTTTGATGAAGGTCTGATTATGTATAATCTCGTTATTACTATCCAACAAGGTACGAACCGAATATATCGTTTAGTCTGGGCGCAGAAACTATCGCTGGCAGCATCATCGGGCTATGCTAGCGGCGATACTTTTTTGATACAAAAACCTCTCTTTAAAAAGTATTGCATACCGGATTCCTACCTAGTTTGCATATTTTGTATCATTATTGCTAGCAGCGTCATAAGATGATGCTGACAGCCATACTTTTTCGAGACCAAAAATCTCCTTTCGAAAAATATCATATACCAATTCCTATGTGATATAAATTTTTTGTATCACTGTTGCTTGCAAGATCATCAGATGATGCTAGCGGGGATACTTTTTTGATACAAAATCGTCTCTTTAAAAGAGTATCATATACTCATTCCTACGTGGCTCGAATATTTCGTATCACTATTGCTAGCAGCATCATCGGATGATGCAGGTAGCGATATTTTTTTGATACCAAAAATCTCTTTCCGAAAAGTATCATATACCGATTCCTATGTGATATCAATTTTTTGTATCACTATTGCTGGCAGCATCATTGGATGATGCTAGCGGCGATACTTTTTTGATACAACAACCTCTCTTTGAAAAGTATCCCATACCGGATTCCTACGTAGTTTGTGTATTTTGTATCACTATCGCTAGCAGCATCATCGGATGATTTTGGCAGCGATACTTTTTTGATACAAAAAATCATTCAAAAACAGGATCGTGTACTATTTCCTTCACAGATACCTCAATTGTATCACTGTTGCTGCGAGCATCACAATTATTTACCAGCACCATCTATGATTTACTACCATGATTAATGCAATTTCTGAAGACGACGTAGGTCAACTAATGTTATGAACCCCCCTGTTGCATGATTCTTTTCCATTAATCACAATTCCAATTCTCATCATTGTACCTCTTCTTTAATTCATCCATGTATTTGCCATTCCACCTTATCTCTTTTTGGGTAGTCTTCTTGAATGAGCTCTTCGGCACACTGAACATATCCATGCAATCCTTGTAGCCTAGCCCGTAAAGTCTATCATTGTGAAAGTCTATTGAGCATGTTAAACTTGTTATACTATTTCCACTCTTGAAGCATACATGTTGATCACATAGCATACACTTCATGTAAGTCTTATCTCCACAATATCCGCATGCCGCCACATGTGTCTTTTTGATGCAATTGATGTGCTCCTTCAAGAGTTCCATATTATCTGAACACAGCCTCGGCTTTTTCCCTCCTCTTCGTGATTTCATGTCTTGTTCATATCATTCATATGACACCCTATTTATATTGTCTGCGCAATTTGCTATGGAACCCTCATTCTCTCCTCATCTTTGTTTGTGCTGTTGGGTTGCTCTGCACATTTTCTTGTCGCCTGGATATTTTTGATTCCAAGCTTTGTACTGTACCATCTGCAAGGAAGTTTCTGTTTGAATTGTGTGGATGAAACTGGTTTCACTTGCCAATTGGGATCCACACCTCCTTCACTTCATTGGAGGCAGATGTTGTATGCCATACTATTTGCTATTGCCTTGGCATGTCTCATGGGTGCATGCCACCACTTCCAGCAATGATAGTTTATGTTATAATTCAGCAGTGTCTGATCAATCTTTTCAACTGCACTGTACGTCTTGAGGTAAGTCAAGGCTCATTCATCTCAATTGCCCACCTCCTCTTTTCGTCTCCTCTCCCCCTGTTTCTCTACGCACATACAGCCCCACCTCTGACATCACATTTATGGAAGATGTGTTTGTCCCGCCGGTGGACTGAAATGTACAATGAGTGATTGTCCGAGGCTTTGTTCCCATAACTGTATTCCCCGGTACATGTTTCACAGCAACAATTGGCTGTTCGAATCTTTGATTTACAGTCGTTGTTCCTTTGACATAGTTGAAATACTTTTTAGGAACTCCTCCTGGCAAACGGTCACGTCGACAAGGCATTGTTTCCTTCCATCCCTGTTGTCCCAGATAGTTCATCACTTTATCCTCACCGAAGAAATTGTCCATAGTAATATGGGGTGGCTCTTCGAATATCTGCTTCCTCTTGTCTTGTGGTTCTCTTGGGTTTCCTATGATCAATGGGTTAACGAGGTCCACTACTCGCTTCACCTCCACTGGACCCATAGCAGTCCATCCATATGGAACTTGTGTCTTGCCGAGTATGCGTACATGATTCTTTGTCATGCATCTAGCAGCATTACATGCTGGCCACCCTTATCCATTTTTTTATTGACAAATTTGTTATGCACATCAGCGTGCTGACTTGAATTTGGCCAGGTAGTCTCATTCATCGTGGCATCCTTCCCTGCTCTAAGAATGATTTGTGTGTCATCACATCACATGCTAGCCAATACTTTTGTGAGGGATCATAGTCCTTCTTGCCTCTTTTAGTCTCCATCCAGTACAAATTCAATTTGAGGGATGATTTGATGTCTAGCCAACGTCGATAATGCATTGCCACTGCAATTTCTCGTTCACATGTCTTGGATTGACTCTTCATCCATGACTCTGCAATGTTATTGCTCTGATTCCGACACACTATCCCATCCCAAACAAGAAGCTCCTCGGCTGTGCAGTTCCTGAACTGATGTCCCCTAGTACCACCACAATCTTTAATACCGATAGCATAAAGGTTTGTGCATTTAGCAACTTCTTCGTAGAATCCCATCCTAGCATCGCCATGCATACCTGATACACTTGAGTCGACAATTGGCAATAGCAACTGATAGAAGAACAATGCGTCACATTCTTCCATGCGTTGTTTTGTGAGTCCCATTTTCTGCAAATAATCACGGTCCAACTGAAGTGCTCTATTGTCGGGGAATAGGTTTTCCTTAGTTGCACCAACTCGATGGTTAGACTTGTTTGGGTTTGGATGCATCCACCCTTGGTAAAAGAATTCATATCCACCTACTTCATGCTTATCTGTCTTGGGGTCAATGGGTACGGCTGAAGCGCCTGACGGCATAGCATGATGGAGATACTTTCCTGTCGTTTTATTAAATACGGCCTGATAGGTGTATTCACTCCATCCTCCGGGATTATCAACTTTATCAAGATGTGGCTCGCCTTTCTCAACCTGAGCAGCTTTCCGTGTCCACTTTGGTGGTACCTGCGGAGGATACCAATTTGGTGGTGCACCCCACAATCTGGAAGAGTTCTCGTCACTTATCACTGTGGCACCTTCAACGGCATTCTTGTCATCACACTCAACCTCACACTTGATTTGGAATCCGTCCTCGTTGTATCATTCATGCTCAACTTCTACCACACCATCAATAAATGTCTGTGCTATGTTGAATCCATCACCCTCTGCATCAGAGTCACCACCATCTCCTTGAGCCTTGCTGTCTTCAAGATCAAGAATGTTTATGATTTCGTCATCTTCGCGTTTCTGTGCTGCAGTTGTGTTTGTCTGCAGACTGTCACCATCAGTCATTGCTTCGTCTCCCAAACTGTTAGCACCGTTAATGGGCTGTATGATACACAACCAATTGAATTTCTGTCATCATTAACAGCAATAGCAACCACACTCGCTGGTAAATGATCTTTTCTTTTTTGTCCAGCTTTCGTTTTCTGCTTTGGTGCTGTATTGACAATAGCAATCTTTGCTTCTTTTCCCTTCTTTCCACTTACAATATTATCCCTTCAACCATTTTTCCACTTCCGGCATTTGCTGCAGCATTTCTTAGTTTCATCACAGTGATAATCACAATGTTTGCAGATCCAGATCCCTTTCAATCCTAACACCTGAGCTGCACTTTGAGGCAGGATCATGGGAGGAAGTGATGGAGCACGTGACAAATTTGGGTATGGGCTTGAGGCATGTTAGATAGATGAGGTACTTTAGAAGGAGGTGTCTGGTTGTTGGCAGCATTGTCATGTTTATTCCATTGATACTCCTGGATCGGCGCTTTAGCTTGAGTCAATAGGGGTATGAGCTCTGGTGGATGCTTCTGTTCATCTTTTTTGGAAGCTCAGTAGCTGTTACAGTATTTTCCACAATGTCATTAGCTGCTAAAGTGAATTTGTCCTCGTCTCTTAATTGATTGCATTCATGTGCTCGACGGGAATATTCTGAAAGAGCATCCGGAGGCAGTGCTTTGTTGGCAGTGGAGAACCTAAAACTTCGCGACCTTACATCTACCCTTTTGTTAAACTTTGGTTCTTCCTCGTTGTTGTTTTGATTACTCTCCCCAGCTTCATCTAGATTGTGAGGAACATCTGTACGTTTGATGTCGAGTCCACCTTGCTGAGGGTCATCATTGTTATTTGTGGTTATTTTGGTCAAGTCATGTACAACCACTGATTCTTCCTTTGATGCTTCAATGACATTGTCAGTGCGAAGAATATTGTCCACTTCAAACATGTACTCGTCCTTAACCACAGAATCAATGTTAACTACAATAGTTGCCGCTGTTGTGCCTATCCCAACAAGATTGTAGATTCCCTGGATTCTGAAGATGGACAGACCAGAGTCACAAAACCGACAACACCACTCAAAGTAGAGCCTGAGCCTCCGATAGACTCATAAATGATAAACGTATCTATTACCTATAAATACTGCTCTTCTTCATACATTTATCATTGTCTAAGCACATCGATACCGCCATCGGGAATGGAAATCAAGTTCAAACTTGATACTGAAAAGGCTTCGAAAGCCCTCGTCCCTATTGCTGCTGCCCACGGCCGTCACAAAGTCTCAGAATCAACCGGGAGCCCCCAGCTCGCTGCTGCCAATGCAACTGCTTTGATCATCATCATCACACTCCTGTACGGCCCCCGACCGGCCTAAAACGCCCCACCGCTTCCTCCTAAAAAGCAACAATCAAACAGTGACACCAAATGCAATCACTCTTCAATCTAAGGAGGCCTATGACTCCTTCCCCCTCATTGAAGGGAAGCCAACCGACAACGACCTCCTGGCTCTCAGAGAGGCCATCCTCCCGCTCCTGATGGTCATCCACTACGATCTTCTGATGGGAGTCCATTCCCTCATGGCCATCCTCATGGAGGCAGTGAAGTATGCAGCTGACCACAGCAACAACGCATTTGTGCACCCATCTTGCCTTCCCCTTTATGACGCAACCATCGATGACGACACTACGACGGTTGCTCACATCAGGGCCAAAGCAGCCCATAAATCCCGCCTTGTGGACTATGCCTCGTATGAAGCAGCCAAACGTGGAGTGGCTAAATTCCTTCATGACGTCATCAATGAGGTCTGGTACAAAGACCTGAAGGATGCCAAAGCCTTTTATACAAAGGTGATGGCCCTCGAAATCATGGCCCTCCTCAAAGCCATAAGTGGGGGGCTCCACGCCATGGACATGATCTCACTCCACACGAATATGTACCAATATTATGTGCAGGCGGATGGGATCCCCCAGTACATCATGATGATGGAGGACGCACAGAAGAAGGCAAAGAGGGCAGGCATGCCCATTGCCGATGTGGAACTTGTGATGATGGCTTCAGCAGCGGTCCTCGTGGCCCAACATTATCCCCGCAAGGTGGATGATTGGGAAGGACTCGCATCCAATGCATGTACTTGGGCAGCCTGGAAGATTGCTTTCCGTTTGGCTCACATCAAGCATCAATGCCAACTTCAGGCTTCAGGGGGGGAATCACTTGGGGGGGCGGGATCAGTACTGCCCACGGTGGCTCCATCGAATGACAGACTCAAATCTGCGCTCAACAACCTTACTCTTGCAGCGACAAATGATACAGCCATTCTGCAGCAGCTGACAGCTGCCAACTTAGCCCTCACGGCCAAACTTACTGCTTTAACAGCCATTAACAAGAAATTGGTCGAGACGGCGGCGAGGGCTAAACCATCGGGACCACCCGCTGGGCCTCCGCATTCAGCGCGTGCGCCGAACTTGCCGTTCCCCAGCAACTATTGCTGGACCCATGGGCATAGGATCAGCTAGCATCACACAAGTGCTACCTGTGGCGGCAAGACTCCGGGGCACAAGGATGATGTGACGGCGGCAAACACCATGAGTGGTAGCAAGAAGGACAAGGGTTGGAAGCCAACCAAAACCTGATGGTGGGGGATGACGGCAGCAGTTTATTGTGAAAATAATGATTTGTTTAAAAAAAATTATTATTACTCCTTATCTACTGATTGCAACCGAAATCCCCCCACAGCTACACAACTCGAAACTGGCATTGCTGAAACAGGCGTCAGTGGCTTTTAAACTACAATCCAGCTGCGTCCAATGTCGGTGTTCGGGTTGCTAATGGTCGCCCAGAATGCTCATTGGCGAGCGCTACACTTGCTTCTGCTCCCTCGTTACCACAGGAGTCTATGGTGGGACATGTCATGCCCACCTTCCCCCATTCCCTCATTGGACTGGGCCCATTTGCCAATCAAGGCTGCACCACTGTCTTCACCAAGACCAATGTCACAGTCTATGATGCCTCAGGGTGTACCATCCTAGCCGGGTGGCGGGAACAGACTGGAGCACGCACATGGCATTTCCCAATGGAGTCACCTGCAAAGGCGCCTGTTGTTCCCACTCAGCTACCAACCTCATTGCCGTGGCCATCCCCAATGTGGATGCCCAGACCAGCTCCGGTTATCCCAGTGGCTATGGTGGCCCATCGCCATCCCAGCCAAGGGATTGTGGCGTCGGACAAAGATGGAGACAAAGTCACCATTACCTACCTTTATGGACAAAACCTACAGGTAGCCTTGGCCGCACGAGCAACGAACACCGCCTTTGATCCGCAAAGCCTTGACCTCCCCAGCATCGGTGCTCTCATCTGCTTCTACCATGCCTGCCTAGGTTTTCCTGTCAAGCAGACCTGGCTAGATGCCATCAAGGCCGGGAATTGTGATACCTTTGATGGGCTCACATATTCCAATGCGGCCCGTTACTGCCCCGATGCCGACAAGACCATCCTCGGGCACCTTGCCCAACAACGCCAAAATGTTAGGTCAACCAAGATCAAGCCGATTGCGCAACAAGCTTCCCCGCTACACCCAGCCGTCTCTCCCCCGGAAGCCATCAGCCCATCCAACGACGTCTTTGTCCAAGTCTATCCCCTCAGCAAGCTCTACACTGACAACACAGGCCGGTTTCCAGTCCGAGCATGAACTGGCAACCAGTATGTTATGATCGCCTGTCATGCAGATGGCAATCTTATCCTCCAGGAGGCATTCCAAACTTGGAACGACCGGCACCGCATTGCTGCCTACAATTCCATTATGACTCGCCTAGCCGCTTGAGGGCTTTCAGTCTGCAGCGTACAAGCAAGCCATCACCTTCACCTGGCACGCCAAGTTTCAACTGGTTCCTCCAGACATGCATCATTGCAACCGGGCTGAACGTGCCATTCGCACATTCAAAAAGTCATTTCCTCTCAATATTGGCTGGTGTTGATGCCGCCTTTCTCCCCTACCTCTGGGATTTTCTCCTTCCACAGGCTGAACTATATCTCAACTTGCTCAGGCAAGCAACCCTCAATCCTCGCATCTCGGCATGGGAATTTTTTCAAAGCCCATTTGATTTCAACAAGACCCCTCTAGGTCCGGTCGGGTATTGGGTGCTCATTCATGCAAAGCCCGCCACTTGCCGCTCTTGGGACTTTCGTGCAAAGGAAGGATTTTACATCGGCCCTGCATTGGACTCCTACCAATGTTTCAGACTCGTCCAATCAGATACCAAAAGCCAAGTCATTTTGGACACCATTGAGTTCCGGCACGCCTACCTATTGATCCCAACACCTTCACCGGAGGACAGCGTCGCACACGGAATGCAAGTCCTCACAGGCGCAATCACAGGGGCGCCGCCCCCTACCACCATTTTACAGCTGGATGCTATCACACAGCTCCATGATGTATTCGATTCCTGGCATCAGATTATGCCACCAACCATTCAACAACTCTGTATCTCTGCGCCAGGACGTTCACGGGTGGCATAACCCAATTCTCCAATGGTGGTTCCATCGCCCACAATGCGTTTGCCTACAACGCCTCCTACCTCCAAGCCCCATCATGCCTGGCCTCAATCCTCCATCCGCAGCTGTCGCCAGAACCAACATTCCAAGCTACTCCCCGGCGCATTGCCTTCACTGATGAGCAATCTCCAAGGGTGGGCACCCCCATGCTTCCATCTGCTCCATGAGTGGACCCACTGGCATGCCCACCTGCCACCACTTTAGAACCGCATCTTAAACCAACCGCCACGCTCCCCATCCAAGTTCCAATTGCTCATCATACTCGATCCCACGTGGCTCAACAAGCTAACCTCTCTAGTCATTCCCCATTGCATACGCACCTTGTCCACTACCAGGTACCCATAAGCAAATCCATCAGAGCATCAATGCAACACTTAGGATTTGCAGGTCTCTGTATGGCAGCCGCAATGACCCCCAAGGAACTCAACTGCTTTGCCTATCTCTGTGAAGCTCTCACGCTAATGACCCATACTCCCGTGGAAGCGTTATCTGTCCTCGACTGAGAAACATGCAATTTCCTTGAGCATTGCCAGCTCCGTACTGACCCAAGGTACAAGCCAACCTGGGACACCTCCTATGCCAACGAATTGGGTAGGCTGTGCCAAGGTATTGGGACCGGGCCAACACCAGGCTCCAAACAAGTTGAAGGCTCCTTATTAAATACGAAGACATCCCTGTCACCAAACGAAAGGAGATTTGCCACACCCTAGTGATATGTGAAGTCAGACCTGACAAGGATGATCCCGACCGCACCCGCATCATCATTGGTGGGAGCCGCATCTGCTATCCAGGTGATGTTGGAACCAATACCGCCTCACTTGAGCTGGTTAAACTACTTCTCAACAGTGTGATATCACACAAGGGTGCATGCTTCAGCTCTATTGATCTCAAAAACTTCTATTTGGACACTCCCATGTCAGATCCTGAATATGTCCAAATCAGGATCACCGACATTCCGACTGAATTCATCGATGAATACAACCTATCCGACAAAGCCCAAGACGGCTGGATTTACTTCAAAATCCGACAAGGATGCTACAGCCTACCGCAATCAGGTATTCTTACCAACAACCTACCATGCTTGCGACTCTAGTTGGAAGGTTTCTATGAGGCTGCTTCCACCCCTGGACTTTGGCAACATAAGTGGAGACTCATCCAGTTCGCTTAATTATGGATGACTTTGGCATGGAATATGTGGGGATAGAACATTTTAATCATCTCGTAGAAGTTCTCAAGAAATACCATGGCATCCAATTCAACATGGAAAGAACCAAATTTGCAGGTATTGACATTAAATGGGACTATGCCAGCCGCCGATGCCGTATCAGCATGGACGGGTACATTGACAATCTGCTCATTAAATTCGACCATGCCCGGCCCACAAAGCCACGCTTATCACCTTACAAGTGTGCGCCTATTGCCTATGGACTCAAAAAACAACTGGCTCCAGAGGTAGACATTTCTGAACTGCTAGATGATACCCGCAAACGTTGCTGCCAAGAGATTGTTGGGTCCCTGCTTTATTATGCCCGTGCGGTAGACAACAAGCTACTTGTTGCACTCAGTGCTATTGCAGCCCGCCAAGCGCATGCCACAATAGCCACCGAACAAGCAGTTGACCACCTTCTTGATTACGTTGCCACCTATCCAAATGATAGCATCATCTACCGAGCAAGCAATATGATCCTGTGTGCACATGCAGACACGGGATTCCTCAATGAATCTAAGGCCCGCAGCCGCGCCGGTGCCCACGTCTATTTATCGGAAGCTGAACCATTCCCACGCTTCAATGGTGCGGTGCTCTCCATCGCCCAGATTATCAACTTCATCATGGCATCCGCCGCTAAATCCGAGCTCAACGTCCTCTTTGTCACAGTGAGAGAAATGATACCCCACTGCCAAACACTCATTGAAATGGGCTGGCCACAACCAAAAAGTCCTATCCAAACTGATAACTCCACAGCTGCAGGAGTCACCAACAAAACAATTGTACCTCGACGGAGCAAGATGATGGATATGCGATTCTGGTGGCTATGGTCCCGAGCATCACAAGATCAATTTTGCTATTACTGGGACGCTGGCTCAAAGAACTGGGCCGATTACCACACCAAACACCATCCAGATACCTACCATGAAACCCATTGCAATACTCATGCAGGCATCTGGGATTGGATAGGCACATGACCTATTCACACAATCTTGCCAAACCATTGATCATTGGGTTTCCTTTCGGTTTTCCTTTTTTTCTTTTTTCCCAAAGATTTTTGCCTTTTTCTTTTTAGAAAAATGTCCAAATGCCCCCCATAAATGAAGTGGAGTGCTCATTGACCACACTCACTTTTGTGGTCACCCCAATGCCACACTATTTGTTTTTTCCTTGAATTTAGAGTTTCATTCTTTTTCTATGGTATCCCATAGCCACACGATTCCGATTATCAAAGAAACCGCCTCACGAAAAAGCGATTTGGTATCTATTTTCTACACCTAAAGTTGTTGCGCATTCATTAACCACACCAACTCGAATGGGTTGTGTTGGGCCAAGTCAGGTGTCTTTTTTTCTGTTGCACCATACCAGTCAAACCCCCAGTCTCTTCCGTGCCGGGATATTGAATTAATTTTGATAACCACACCAATAACTTATTTGTTTTTTTCTGTGTCACCAATAGACCAGTTGGTTTTTTTTATCATCACTAGCTCGTTCTGTTTTTTTTTCTACTCACCAATATCATTTCAGGGATCGGTTTTTTATCACTAAATAGAATCCTGTATCCAATAACATCACTAAAAGAAAATTGTGGTTCTTTTTTTCTCACTAATAACATTGGAGGGATCGTTTTTTCACCAATAAAATTGTAGGATCGTTTTTCCACCAATAACAATCGAGGGATCATATATTCACCAATAGCATTCGAGGGATTGTTTTTTCACCAATAACATTCTAGGGATCTTTTTTTCACTAATTACCATTTGTGGAATATATTGTCCCACTGAAAAAAATCATGTATCCAATAACCTCACCAAAAAGAATCATGAGGTTTTTTTGTCAATTCACCAATAACATTCGAGGGATCGTTTTTTCACTAATAACATTGGAGGGATCGTTTTTTCACCAATAACATTCGAGGGATCGTTTTTTTCACCAATAACAATTTGTGGAATATTTTTGTTACACTAAAAGAAAATATGTATCCAATAACCTCACCAAAAAGAAACATGCAGTTTTTTGTTGATTCACCAATAATATTTGAGGGATCGTTTTTTCACCAAATAACTTTTAAAACCGTTGGCTTTTTGGGCTATCCCCACATCTCACACACACATGTTGTTGTATGTACTGCACTCGCATCATCTCTCTCAAACATCTCCACAAAAAAGCTGGCGCACACACACCCTACCTTACGGCATTGTCTGCATCCTTGACCACCATCCACCATGCAAAAAGCGCAGGGGGATGGATGACGAGGAGGATGGCAAGGGTGATGACACGGGAGGATATGCTGACGATACCAAGGAGGAGGTCGATGGGGAAAAGGAGGGGGGTGCGTGTGTTGTCGTTCACTTCTTCTTTTTGTTCATCGTCATCCACCAAATTGTTGCATTTATCCCCTCGCCCCCCCAGCACACCCCCTAATCTCATCGCAGTTTGCTCCCCCCCCCCCTCTTCTTCTTGACCAATGAAAAAATAAGCATACGACAAAGAGGAAATCAAGATTGACGATGATGATGACGAGGAAGAGGATGTATGAGTATGACGAGGGTAAGGAGGCACCCGTGTCATTTCTCATTGCCTTTTCTCCTCACTCACTCCCCCCACCTTCCTTCCTCGAACGAACGCGAGATGGAGGAGGAGGAATTTGACGACAAGGACAACGCCAGGAAGGGGCACAAAGGAGAGGACGGAGGATGAGGAGGGAGAGGGAGGCGGTGTGGTCAACGAGGGACAAGCGATGATGAGGGGGCGAACGCGAACGCGATGGAAGGACAGCAGAAGGAGGAGGAGGCGAGGGTCATGCGAGGGCAATGAGGTGACGATGATGATGGAAAGGTGGGAGGTGGAGGAATGGGTGGCCGTGGAATGAAAAGTGCGCTGCAATGATGAGGTGATAGGATGAACGGCAGGACGTGGAGGGATGGCTGCGGAACAGCAGGAGGCAGAGGAACAGGTGGCGGTGGAGCAAAATTTGGTGAGAACATAAAGTTAGATTCCTATGTTTTTGTGAGTAAAAAAAGTCCCAGTACGGTGAGGACAAGAAGTTGAGACGGGTTCAATTGGTGAGTGAAAAAAGTCCCAATTCGGTGAGGAATAGAGGTTTAGAGTTCCAATTTGGTGAGGCATTCTATTTGCCGCAGAGCAAATTGGTGAGGCCAATAAAAATTCTGGTAGGGAGTGTGTCTTGCAATGGCGTTGGGTGTCTTCTTCTGCTATCGGAAGAGAGACAAAAAGGAGAGAAAATGACTATTTTGTTGGTGAGGGCATTTAGATTCCATGTTTGTGTGAGGTTAAAGGATGACTACAAAAGTGAGTGTGGTCAATGAGCACTCCACTTCATTTATGGGGGGCATTTCGGATATGCCCAAAAACTATTGCGCGCCGGCCCGGCAATTAGCTACCCGATTACAAGACAACCTGTATTTTTTGATTGCTTAAACCGCGTACCCTACGGTATCATCCTCCCCCTCCATCCACCCCCCGCCCCCCAACCAGACCTTACGCCCTACCGCCGACCACCCTCGCAATACTATCACATCGGGGAGAAAATGGCTGTTCGTCTCATTGCCACCGTCGCCACCGCGGCGTTCTCTTCCGCCTCCGTCTCCGCATTCGCCCCCAAGTCCTCGCTCTCCATCATGCCTAATAGGATCGGCCATTCCTCATCATACATCCCCATGGCCTCATCCTCCTCCAACGAGGGTAAAAGCGAATCCTCCCAACTCGATGATATAGACGACGACGATCGATCGAAATTTTTCCAATCATTATTGCGCGACTTGCAAATCGAGGGGGTGCCCCTGCTCGGATGCGACGCCGATCAGGTCAGCACCCTCAACGCCGCGATATGGACGACAATGGCCGAGCTCGGGGATGCCGACGACGAAAGGCGGGCGTGTCTCGTCATGGAGAATATACCCACGAGTGCGTTGCTTGCATTCGCGGAGGACTTCACGGTACTGAAGACGCAGGAACGACTGATGACGCAGATGCCGGAGCTCGGTCGATTTTCGATTTCGGTGTTGGGGAAGGGACTCGGACCGGCGTTGCTCATCGAGACCGAGAAGCGCACGGTCGTCGAGCAATTGACGCGCGAGGATCAGAGGGCGGTCGAATACACGTTCGATAGGGATAGGACGATCGCCGCCCTAAGGTCCTTCATCGGTCGCGTGGTGGTGGGATTGGAGGCGTGTCCGTACACCAAGAGCGTCGACGTATCGGCGGTGGGGTTGGAAAATCGAGGCGTGGTGCCGGGACCGGTGGGATACCGTTACTCTCCCACCACCGACCCGATCATGGCGATGTCGATGTTCTGGAATTGCATCTGCGAGATGATGAGCTCGCCCGAGACCGACCTGTCCTCGATAATGCTATCCCTCCCAGGCATCGGCATCGGCGACGATAAGTCGGCACATGATAGATTCGCGGCCGTCGTCGAGCTCGCGGGACGGTACCTCTGTCTGTACCGTGGGGATGGGGCGTTCGGTCTGGTGCACTTCCACCCGGCCTACGATCGGTCCCTAATACATCCCCTGGACAAGCCCTCGTACGGCCACTTGCCTCCCATCAGTTGGCGTGAGTTGGGGAGATATTTGTTATCGTCGCTGTGTTTTCCCTCGAATCCATGCTCTATCCCCCCCCCCCTTCCTGACAGCATCCAAAATCTTTCGTATCCGCGCGATCCCTCTTAAAGTACGACCGATTCTAAGAATGGGCGGTCACGGCGACAAGGCCGAACGGTTATCGGACGAGGAATTGGCCCTATCCAACTACCAACGACGGGCGCCGCACACGGCTATCAACATCCTTCGCATGTCCCAGGTGAATGCGGCCGCCGGGAGTAAGAGCATTGTAGATTTGGATTTGGGCGATGGAAGGACGGAGAAGGCAAGCGGGATCACGCTCTACACAAGGAACACGCTGCGGATGGCCGGGATGGGAAAGGCCGCGCTGCAAGCTGCCGTAGATGCGGAGGTTGCGATGCAGAGTTGAAGATGGAATGGGTTGTCTCGTACATGCTACCAGTTCATGGCGCAACGTAAAGAGTCTCAATCCTAAGTAGTATCGCATTTGATCACTTGACTAATCGAGAGACTTTTTGAAGAAACCTTATCTTATCATCAACACTATAACTGTATAATCTACGCAGAACCGATGCAATAGATTCTGCACATACACCGATGTCGTTAGCGTTCGTCATCCGCGGCATTGAGCAAAAACTGGTGCGCAGAGGAATTCTTGATTTTATTGAAAAACTCGGCAAAGCGGGAATTGGTCATTGCTCCCTCCACCCTTGAGATCGCGAGCATGACACGAAGTCCGCTCTTGATCCACTCGTATACTCGCTCAAGCTCGGTACCAGTCTTCTGTCCCTTTTTCTTATTGACAGTCTTGTCAAGCGGTTCTACGAATGAATCCGCTGCTGCGACAATTAGAATGGGACAACGAGAGCACATGGTGAGGACAATCTGGTGCGTTTGAAGTTGAATGTCCTCTACGTCAGCAAGAGCCTTCGCGATAACGGGCATGAACGCCGGAATGTCCAGACTGGCTGGGCACTTCTCGAGGCAGGTAGCAAAAACAGTGAGCGCCGCTTTACGAAGTGGGAGGGCGTCATCGACTGTGTGTTTGAAAGGGCCAAGGTCAATCTTCCGTTGCATGTTCAGCTGGGCGAGTTCAATTATTTGAGGAAGAATAAGTTCTTTCATATTGGGAATGACGAGTTGAGGAGTATTGTGAACAGCTGAATATACCATCAGCAAAGCAATATTTTTGACAGTTAGGTCGTCTTCTTTGAGCAGTCCCAAAAAGGTGGGCATAAAAGGTGCGATTTCGGTTGGACTGCCAAAAATGTAGATAATTGAAAACTGGATAAGTTCGGGTTCATCAAAATGTACAAAATAGAAAAGGTAGAGTGTGTAATAGCTTACCTAATGTGACCCCCAATGGCGAATTTCACAGCACTCCCTGCCGACCAGCGAATTATTGCTTTTTTGGGAGTTTCCTTTGTCACGAGTTGCTGTAAAACGGGCAAGATCGTCTTCGGCTCAAGGCAGGCCAATGAACCCAGACATTCAGCCACCATCAACCTAACACCCTCCTCATCACTCTCGCAGTTCTTCTCCAGATGAGGCAAGATCTTAGAGATGCTAGAAGAAAGGCCACCACCTCCCTTTTCACGGAAGCAATGAATGCATTCACGCAGAGATGATAGGAGGAGGTACTGCTTTTTCCCACTGGTTTCCTCTAAATCCGAGAGAATACCTGGTAAAAATGCATCAACAGCGCCCACTGATGCTCTTCCTAACGCAAGCGCTGCGGCATGTTTGATGTCCTCGTTCGATGAGTCAAATGACAGGTTATAAAGTTGCTGAATACTTTCTGCCAAACCTGGCATCGAGCTTAAATCAACCTTCCTGCCAAAATCCCCTGACACTAATAGATTGAGTTGCGTACTTTGGGCATCGTCATCATCAGATTTATTAATGGAGTCAATTGTACTCTTGATGAACGACTTCTGCTCGGCAGGGGTCGCCACAGTAGCGATGGTCGCAATGCACACAGCTAAATTCGAAATCACCTGCTTACTGATCTTGGTACCACTTGTGTCCATCTGCTCGACCAACAAATTACGGAGTTTATCGAATGTAATAGCGTTGCTGGTTATCAGTTCCTCTAGCAAAACCAAAAGAGACGATAGAGCTGGATTCTGAAGCAACGGCGATTTGGATAAAGTCAGGGCAGCTGGGAGGATGTGACTTTCGACCAATGCGCCAGTTGATGGACGAGCTTTCAAGATGGAGTTAGATGCTAATAAACTCAAATAACAGACGTGAAGATCAGTGTCAGAGATGATGTCGCCGAGATCTTTCAAGACAGAGCCGAATAGACTAGCATCAGTATCAACGTCGTCCTCAGGGCCAAGGCAAAGGACCAAAGTGTCAAGACACTGGAGTGAAGTTTGCTTCAGTCCGCGGCTCTGTTGTCGCAAGAGCAAGGCGAGCTGGCTTAACGTCGCGTTCATAATGGGGGTCAGGTCCAAATTCTCCTTCGACTGAGCAGCAGCGCCAATTATCGACAGCGTTTTGATTGCAGCAATCCTAGTTGTTTCATTTTTGAGCCGCTGCAATAATAGATCCAAAATTCTATTCTTTTGGTCTGTAGACAGTGATGCATGAAGATTCGAGAGCAACGACGCCGATGCCGCGAGCGCACACTCTTTTATTTCCTGGTCTAGATCCGAAAGTTTCAGGCGGGGTTCGATCGCTTCATAAAGAAGATTTGCAACCTTGTCCATCTCCAGCTTACTGGCTGATCCCAGGACCATGAGTTGAGGGACTTCCATCAACACACGCAAAGCTTCAGCAATAACCTTGTACCAATCTTCGTTCACACATTTACAGATTTCAGGCAACATAATTGGGAGCAGAGCATTTTTGATGTGGGTTGCATCATGCTGGTGTGGGTTGCATCGGGAGAGTATGATTCGCACCAAACAGAGAGCCTCCAGCTTGAGTGACTTGCTGTTGGCGGATACATGCTTGTGCTTGGCATCATCGTCAGTGTTTAAGATGGACTTCAGCTCTTTGAATACTGAATTGATTTGATCAGATCCGCCGACTCCTCCTGGGGCAAGAGAAAGTGTGGATAGTAGAGCGATTGCCGAGGATTTGGATCGTTCGCCACCCTTCTTGGCGCTGAGCTGCTTTTCACTAGCTTTGACAATCGCCGACGATACATTAGAGCGCAAATCTACCACAACCCTCCCTGCTGTCATCAAGGCATCATCATCCATCGAACTCGACGACGCCAACACCAGCACACCGGATGAGGCTGCAGAAACCGTGTACGAGAGAAGGCGCGTAAAGCATTCAATTATGTCTACGCGGCAATTTTCCTCACGCTCTTTGAAACGATTCACAAGAGCACCTGCCACGGAAGTTTTTTTATCCGAGTTCTTCATCCATGCATAATCGGCAATCCATAGTTTAGAAGGATCATGCTTCGTCGCTTCCACGACTGAAGTTAGTGTGCGGATGGCGCTACGACGGACTTTCCACTGATGTTTGAAAAATCTGGGTTAATGACTAAATAAACGAAAGCAGAATTATCACGTGGCAGCAAGATATCTAACTCACATTTTCGTCATCCTCTTCGTCCGACATATCATCCTCATTGGAGTATTGATCATCCTCATCTTCAAATTCTTCAGCACCTTCGTCTTGATCGTCGATTACATCGTCTTCATCAATGCCGCCGTCATCATCGCCAGTATCGTCCCCGCCATACGAATAGTTAGGATCGAATCTCATGTACGCCAAAGACGAATGAATAATCTGGTCCAAGTGCGGCTGAATCAACGCCGGACAGCGCAGCACAAACGATTCGAACCCGGCAAAACAACTCTCGCGCAGTTCAATCTGCATGGCGGTCGCGGCTTCCTCAGATACCCCCGCCGCATCGTCTGCGTCTCCCATCATTTCGTCGCTGTCGTAAGCCTCGTCATCGCCAGTGACGGCATCTTCCGGATCGCAAAAACGCAAAAAAATGGGAACGATACGATCGATGTGTCCCTGATTCAATCGATGACCGACGGTTCCAGAAACTGTGCACATGGTGCGAATTAGGGATCGGGTATCAGCGCTACGCAGATCAGAAGACGACAAAGTTTTTCCCATCTTGACGTCCATGTGAGCCTTGCGGGCGCGCTTTTTCCCCGACTTTCCAAGTCCGTCAGCCTGATCGATCTGGTCCAGGATGCGTTCGACGAGACGATGGAGAAGAGTGTCGGAAATGACAGTCGCGAGGACGCCGATGGATGTGCCAGCACGTTTCCTCACAACCGGACGGGGAGACGAGAGCTGCGTCAGAGTGACGTTAAGCAATGGTTCGTGTTGTGTCGTTATGCTGTTGGACGAAGATCCGAATCTTGTCAACAGATCGGTGAGGGTATTGAGACAAGCCAGCACAATTTCTTCTGATGATTTATCCTCGACAGAAGTGTTGCTATTGCCACTCCCTGCCGTGGGAGTTTTACTGGTGGAGGAAATATTAGTGCCAGAGTTGGTATGGATCCCATCGATCAAACGATTGATCAAGCGGTGACAGACGACGTTGCCCATGGAGGAGGGCACCGTCTCCACAAGCGTCTTGAGACCGATCGCGTAGACATCGCGCAATTCGCTCTTGGATAGGTCCAGTACGAGAGTGCAGAGACGATCAGCAATTTCGATGACCTGCTGCTCATGAACGGTGGCTAGCAACACGCTCAGGGTTTTGACAGCGACAGTCTGAACGTCATTGCTAGAATCGTCCAACATGTTCAAGACCGCGGTGCAAATGCGGCGTTCGGTTTGGGCATCAATCTGGGGAACAACGCCCGATGAAGGGGGGGGAGCATTGCCCCCCGAGGCGGTTATCCCGGTGGGGGCCTCGACGACAGATGCGGCTTGCGCAGCGTTCCGTTTGAGGGCCTCGCACAGGTCGGAGATCGCCATATACCGTTCGTCCTTTTCATCGTTACAGTCTCATTGTCAGTCAAAAATGATAAAATAAACGATAAAATCTAACACAAATTGAACCTCTTCAGGCTTGCACATCAACTTACCTTGTCATAGTGTTCAGTCTTCTTCAGAAGATCAGAGAAGTTCGTACTGACGCCTCCCCTTGACATGGTTGAGAATTACTTTTGGGCGGCGGCGCAGCTGGAAGATTAAATGTAACTAAATGAGACTAATGACAGGATAATTTCAAGGGGCAGGTATCAAATCGGCGAGAATGACACGAGCGAGGCACAGAAAATAAAAACGGACTCCGCATGTTAGATATGGAAGGAATATGAGAATAGATACTTTTTCATGAAAACCACGTCTATCCGGAGCACAAGCGAGGCGACGAGATTTCGGCTCCAAGGCTGCGACGGTGATGATGACAGTGATGGCGACTCACGACCACAGCGGGACCTCGACGCACCTTTCTATCAGGGAATGAGAAATTGAATGATGTCAATCGGTCGCGGATCCATCCAATTTGCGGCTCGGGAAGTCGTGGTGGAAACGTCTACTGATATGGGGCGGAGGCGAGGTGAGGGGAGCAGGGCGCGGCGGCGCGCGGGGGGGCGCAGGATTTCAGCTATTTCTTCCCGCCATTTCCAAAAGACTATCGACGACTAGATTTTCACCGAAAGGAATGGGACATCGCAACTCCATTCAGCGCATTGAAATGAAGAGGTGATGTTCCTCTCTCTCTGTCTCCGATTCACCCCTACGTTCAGGTTGTTTCATCGCGGCATTTCCACTTCGGCGGCGAAATCTATACTGGGTTTCGCTGAGGACGAAACTTTTTCCATCCGCGAGCTTCGTCGTGCTTATTTCGAAGCTGCGAAACGGTGTCATCCGGATGTGGTTCGACCGCATCAATCGGGTGGAGACGGGGACACAGACTCATCTCAAGATTTTCGTGATATCACGGAAGCCTACGAGCATCTTCTTGGTGGGGACCATAATTCCCAATACAGCAAGGAAGAAATTGCTAACATTGTTAGCATCAGCGAAGACGAGGAGTATCGTCAGGCATGTCGCGCTCAGCTGGGATTACCAGCCGAGATTGTCGAGGAATCTAAACAAAACCCCATGTTCCGTCGCTGGTTGATGGGCAATACAGATGCGGCATATCACTGGAGATCATTCTTCGCAGCACACGGGGGATTGGTTCAGAAGCTTCGGCCTCTAGCGGGGTATTTGGGTCACGGGGGGGAGAGGGCTGTGATGAAGTCGGAAACACGACGGAAGAAATCGCGAAAATGAATTTTTTTATTGTAAACATTGTAAACAAAATGGCGATAGCTTCCTTTACTAGGATGATTCCCTGCAATATCACGGTTTCGTTTCATGCTATCCTGTCTGCGGCGGTTTCTTCAGCACCCAACTCAGACACACAACTCCAATAAACCTGCATCAATAGTCGGAAGCATTGTGGAGAATTAGCCATTGATGGGAAACATTTTCGAGTTGTGATTAAATGAGATAGCTGAAGTTAAAGTGATGATTGTAGATGACACGAGGATGACTGGGCTTAATCCTTCCTCTTAACTGAAATTAGATGACTCCATTGTGACCCCTCAAGTACAGAAATGCCCCCCCCCCTCCCCCCCTTGCGCACACGCCCACCTTTAGATAGACGAGCCAAAGTTGACTAACTGCTGAATCCGTTACTGTTATTTGGGATGTCATCCGTATTTGTGACTCCAGAACCAGGCGCTACCCCAATGCGGGGGTGTGCAACGAGTGCATCCTCTATGTTACCAAACCTGCCGGTATATTTTTGATACCACTCCACTGTTGTCTGCAACCCCACCTCCCAATCCATTTCTTCTTTCCATCCAAGCTGGTGCAATTTGCCGCTGTTGATAGTGTACCTCAAATCATTGAATTTCCTATCTGGCACAAAGGTTATAAGCTCCTCCTCCTTCTCCTTCAGTCCAAGGATTCCAATCAGCTTCTTGGCAACTTGCAAATTGCTGATTTCATTCTCCCCCCCAATGTTAAGGATCATGCCAGGCTTAGCCTTGTGAAGGATGACCTCGAAAGCACGTGCCACGTCCTCAACGTACAGAAAGTTGCGCGTGTTGCTCCCATCACCATGCAGAGTCACGGGGCGACCGCGCATAAGTTGGTTGGTAAACTTGGGGATCAACTTCTCTGGAAATTGGTGAGGGCCGTAGACATTATTACCCCTGGTGATGATGCATGGGAGCTTGAACGAACGATGGTACGATTTCACGAGAAACTCCGCCCCTGCCTTCGTGGCGGCGTAGGGGTTGGTGGGTTCCAAAACGTGCTCCTCCTTCATCGCCTCCGTTTCGAAAGTTTCTCCCTCTCCATAAACCTCATCCGTCGACACGTGGATGAAACGCCTAATTGCCTTGTGGCACTTGGCCGCCTCGAGCATGACGTGGGTCCCCATGATGTTACTTTGGGTGAAGTTGAACGAGTTACCGAACGAGTTATCCACGTGCGTCTGCGCCGCGAAGTGCATAACAGTATCGATCTTCTCCTCGGTCATGACGTAGGATACAAGGTCGGGACTGCTTATATCGCCCTTGACAAACTTGAAGTTTTTGAGGCGGGCGATATCACCGAGGTTGGCGAGGCAGGAGCAGTAGTCGAGTTTGTCGTATACGACAATCTTGTAATGAGGGTACTTTTTCGCCAGGAGGATGGCCGTATGAGACCCGATGAATCCTGAGTAAACAAAAGAAATCGGGGCTCCATTGGTACATGAACATTATGAAACATGCGAGACCTCATCAGCCCTGCGAATTCGTGCTACTAGCGTCGCAAACACGTCATGCTCTACACACAAAACAATCGCCACCCGGACTGCTGCATCTCTCTATGCAAACGCACCTGCTCCTCCAGTGAGGAGAATGTTACAAGGAATATAGTCAGTCTCCTCGTTGGGCACGAAAGATGAACTCATGTTCGATGCGAATTCAGATGAAGTATTGTGATTGGTGAATTGATTTGTGGCACCACCGGAAGGAGGTAGATAAGGGCCGGCGGGGCTGATCAACGCAATTGCGGAGGTTGTCGTTGGCTTGACCAAATAAAATAATTGAGAGGGGCCGCTGGGCGGTGCGTGGGGGGGGCGGGGGCATCGTTTTTCGTTTTGGCCAACGTTCGGTTTTTCGTAAGTACTCTTACGTACATTTCTTAAAATATGGCGCGAGAGCGGCGTCGCGTCCAACCACAACCACCACCGCTCGCGCACATCCTCCCCAAACACTCTAACCTGAAACATGCCATGATGGCCTGTCGACCCTTCTGCCACAATCGCACCATCGCGATCCAACGAATCCTGAATGGCCACACATTTTATCTTTCATCACTATGCCATGGCATCCACTCCTCAGTCGACCGCGCTGAGGGATCCCCGTCTACAGTCTCATCCGAAACGAAATCCACCCCCCTGCGCTTTCGCAAAAGACTAGACGTAGCCCTGGTGGGAGCGCCAAACGCTGGCAAATCTCAACTTCTCAACTCACTCATAGGGTCGAAAGTCGCCGCCGTGTCTCGTAAGAGACACACCACGCGCACAGGAATTTTGGGTGCGAGAACGTTCGATGATACACAGCTCGTGTTCATCGACACTCCCGGATTCCTACATCATCAAATGGGCGTCAAAGAGGGAGTGCGTAAGTTGCTGGGGGTGGCATCAGCTGAGATGGAGTCCGCTGATTTTACGTTGCTAGTCGTAGACGCGGCAAGGAATTTGGAGGAAGATTTGAAGAGGACGCTGATTTCGTTGATCTTTTTGGCATTGCGTAGTCGAGGGCGTAACGAGGAGTGTCTTCGTGTCGGCGAAGCGAATATTACTGCTACTAGTAAGCTGAATAAATTCGCAGTTGTGGTGAACAAGGTTGACCTGGTTAATCCCAAGGAAAAGTTGCTTCTGGTAGCAAACGACGTTGGATCCATGGCAGAGAGTTGCATCCGACGACTTCTCGAACAACGTAGAAATCCGACTAAGGTAGTGCTTGGAGATATGGTGGACGACGTCCTTCAAAACTATACAGATGAAGAAGGATTTGACAAAGTTCACGAGGATGATATTGCCTTATTTGCCGAGATTTCTCCGGAGTTTCTTTTTACTGCAGCGATCAAGAAGGATGACGAAGGCGTTGACGATGTTTTGGGATTGTTACTGGAACGTGCCACTCCGTCAAGGGACTGGATTGTTGATCCAGACAGTCCGTCAGGAATGTCCCCCGTTGAACAGGTAGAAGAAATCATTCGTGAGAAAATATACCGATGTTTGCACCGAGAAGTCCCTCATTCTGTGACGCAACAAAATCGCATGTTTCGACTGATTGAACCAAATAAGAGCAGTTCCGATTCTACAGAAGTGACTTTATTGCGTATTCATCAAGATTTGATTGTAAAGACAAAGAGCCACCAGCGATTGGTTATGGGGTCCGGCGGTAAGACGTTGGAACGGATACGATCGACGGCAGTGCGGGATTTGGAAGAGGCATTTGAATGTGAAGTGGACTTGAACCTTAATGTGAGGATGAGCACATCGAATGCTGAAGCGTTGTTGGAGTCGGAGAGTGAGGGTGCGATTTCATTTGCACCATGAGCATAACGTAACTGTGGTAATACTATAATAGTAAGTACTAATTTCAAAATTCTCGAAAAAATCAAATGTTGCACTCAATTAAATTATCCTCAAGTTAGGCATTAATTGATCTGTTATCTTCTGTTGCAACAAGTATCAATAATATCCTACATCAATACTATAAAAGATTTAAAGTTGTTGGTGTCGTTGGTGTCTGTGTACCATAAATTTAGTTGGTAGGTAGCCATCCCGCGATACGACCATTTCCGCCATTCCGCCATTCCGCCATTCCACCATTCCACCATTCCACAATTCCACCAGCCATTCCGCCATTCCGCCATCCCACCATTCCGCAATTCTACCAGCAGTCATTCTGCGAGCCATTTTAGCCATTCCATCATTTTGCCATCCCGCCATCCCACCATCCCGCCATTCAGCCATTCAGCCAGCCATTCTGTGGGCCATTTTGCCAGCCATTATCTTCATATTGCTGTTCCGCCATCCCGCCATCCCGCCATTCCGCCATTCCACCATTCTGCCATTCTGCCATTGGTTATCATTACAGTGATTACAAGCCGATAGGGGTTTGCCACAGATGCAATTTATCAATATTCGTATCATGATGTCGTATTATGGTACGTATGTATTCTGAAACGTACACTTCATCATGAAATCCCGCCATTTTGCCGTAGCGCCATTCTGTCACCACCGTTCTGCCGTTCCGCAATTCTGCAAGTCCGTCATTTTGCCATTCCGCCATTCTGCCATTTCACAAATCCACAAATCCACAAATCCATTCCAAAAGCAGGAATGATCATAATGTATTGTACTACTATATCTCATATCAACATACTGGTGTCCATTGTGAGGTGCAAAGAAGTGCACCATTGTAAACTACCCGTGGTCTCCAGAGGAACAGAATTTTGCCTCCTCTGCAAGCTGAACATATTATATCTGGATTTCATTGCGACGTTATGGAAAAATTTGGCGAACCTTCCAATGTTATGAATGACCCGGGGGTTGTTGATGTCCTGAGCGATTTCATAGCTCTGGGCGGTAATATTTTTAACTAGCGTTTCCGCTGTAGAGAGGAAACGTGGATGTTAATAAAATCTCGAAGTGAAAATTATGATCTAGTTTAAATGATTTAAATGAAGTCTCAACCGACGATGAGGACGTTGTGCTCACGTAGAATTCTACGTGGTCTCGTAATGCATGTGTATTTTCAGAAAGAGTCAACTGAATGGTTCGGAGCGTGTATGAGAGTCTACATACACGGTCCGTTTGGAATGATGTCATTATCAATCCGAACACGTACATTCTCATATGTCTGCACTGATTCCAACAAGATACTTTTAGTAACTGGTGAATCGTCGCTCTAGTTGATGGGTCCGATCTCTCTACATACGAGAGTCGGTACAAAGTGATGGGCGTATCTTTTCCATCACCTTTGGATCGAGTGGCCCGCAAGCCTTTAGGATCCCTGACGACTGGCCGTCGTCTCACACATCAGCGATTGGCTACTTGGCGAATCGCGACATTTAGCGAGATAGATTCCCGCCAATATGCCATGGCCTATGACAGAGATGAGGCATTTGGTGAATGCACATTGATACCATCATTATCCCTTGTCCCTCACAACGATTCATGGCGCTTCATTCAATGGTAGTTCAAATTTGACATGTCTGACGTACGGCGACAAAATCAAAGAGTTTGTTTCTGGAGGGTCATTGCGGGATTGGTGGAATCAGGGCGTTAACGAAACGTCCATAAGGACATGTTGCTTGTTGGTCAGGTGAAATATTCCACAACGTCTGGGCCTTGTCCTCGTTAGGTGCTGGCAGGACAATATTCATGAAATGCTACGGCGCATTCCTACCATCTCTCACCCTGCTTACTACTTTGACTTGGTCAATTCCAAGCATTCCTATGATGAAAATATGGCCGAAGCTCCAATGCTCTTGGAGCTATTCATCCAGTACTATGATGATGCTCTGCGTGTTCTGTCCTTCCTGTAATGATTGTTATTATTTGTATGGCAAAATGTTGTTGTGAGGATTGGAGGCGTTGATGTTAAAGTAGAATGCTTATCTCATAGATCCAAGGTGGATCATCATATCGGTCAGTGTGAAGTCGACCTTCCATAAACAAGATAATGAAGAATTGCAGGACTAATGTGTATCATGTCTATTTCTTTCAGATGGGAGAGAATTTAATTAGCGATTAAGCATTATTTAAGCATCATACACACCAAACCAAGAGATATAACCCCCGAACCTCTGACCCGATGATATACAATATCCAACATGCCACAACAAAACCCTATTTCACATGGAGATGTGGATAAGATGCATGAAAGAGACGAGAGAGTAAATGGGAAAAATCCAATGTTTACTCCTCGTACTTGTCGAACACGAGAGCACAATTTGTCCCCCCGAAACCGAAGCTGTTCGACATGGCCCGCTTGAATGCACCGTCCTTCCTCTTCGTCAGTATGTTCATCCCCTCCGCCTCGTCGACCAATTCCTCGATATTCGCGCTCTCGGCCATGAAATCGTTATTCATCATGAGGATGGTGTAGATGGTCTCGTGTACTCCCGCGGCGCCGAGTGCGTGTCCGCTTAGGCTCTTCGTGGATCCAACGTACGGCTGATATCCCTTCCTTTCGAACAACCTCTTGATCGCGCCAAGCTCCGCCAAATCCCCCACGGGCGTGGAGGTGCCGTGCGTGTTGATGTACTCGACCGGCTTCGCGCCGTTGTGCGCATCGGCGTCTGCCATCGCGAGCTCCATGCACCGTTCGCCGCCGACGCCGCTGGGAGCGACCATGTCGTACCCGTCCGAGTTGGCGCCGTAACCGACCAGCTCGGCGTAGATCCTCGCACCTCGCGCCTTGGCGTGTTCCAATTCCTCGAGGACCACGACTCCGCCCCCACCCGCGATGCAGAAACCATCGCGATTCTTGTCGAAGGCGCGGGACGCCTTCTTGGGGGTGTCGTTGTAGCTCGTGGACAACGCGCCCATGCAATCGAACATGCTAGTGAAGTCCCAATCGACGTTCTCCCCCGCCCCGCAGAATGCGACGTCGGCCTTGTTCAGCAATATCTGCTCGTATCCCGTGCCGATGCAATGCGCCCCGGTGGAGCAGGCGCTCGAGATGCTGAAGCTCATGCCCTGCACCTTGAACGCCGTGGCCAAAACGGCGCTGACGGTCGATCCCATGGATCGCGTGACGCGGAACGGACCGACCTTGTTCTTCCATCGTCCGCCCCCCTTCACGGCTTCGACCGTCTCGACGATGTCGGGGATGCTCGTGCCGCCCTGACCGAGGATGGCGCACACCCTCGGATTCTCCTGGTATTGTTCGGGCGTCATATTCGAATCCTCGACCGCGCGCTGCATGGCCACGTACGCGTACTGCGCGTTCTTCCCCATGAAGCGCAGGTCGGCCTTGGGGATCAATTCCTTGAAATCGGCATCGGACATATTCGGCCTACCCCGGACGTTGCTCTTGATCCCGAGCTCTGCCCACTCGGGATCGTATTCGAGTCCGGACACGCATTCGTGTAGTGATTTGGTAACATCCTCGAGGGTGTTGCCGAGGCAGGACGTGATGCCCATGCCGGTGACGACGACTCGTCTTGATTCCATGGATAGGGAGGTGGACGATACGGTCACTTGTCGGGTGACTGTCGGGAGAGAGTTAGATAAGGGGAGTGTCGCAAGGTAGGTGAGAAATATTCATGCAACATGAAGCTGTGGCTCTCCCCAGGGGAATGAAAACAGTGACAAGGGGGGAAGAGGACGAGACCGTCGTCTCGTCGATCTCGTCGAATCGGAGGGAACAAATGCCATCGTAACTCCCCCCCCACAAACGTCATCGTCCATTTTTCGAGACATTTGATCCCGAATCCCGATCATATATGACCAACCCTCTCCACCTCCCCAACCGCCTGCCCTATTTTCATAAGGCAATCGATAGTTCCTCGGATGTTCAGTCGTCCCGCCCTCTTCCCATCCCCCCCCCCCCCCAGAAATCCAATGTCTCATATCTCCTCCTTCTCCCACCCCCACCATGCCACGGTATGACATGTACCATCTCTAATCCTCTCTTTCAATCCCCCCCACCGATTGGGTGAGCGAGTTGGATAGCAAAAAATGAACAACGTCGAAAAAGACAAGGGCACGTATGCCGATGATGATGGGCAACGGATCTCGTCGGGCCGACTTTCCACAATCATCATTATCCCCTTCTCTTCTACCTTCACTCTCACTCACCAATGGGCGCGAATGCCGACGTCAACGTCGTGCAAGAAATCAGAACGTATGCCGATGAGAACTTCATGTTCCTGCGTTGTTGTTGTTTTCTTATTTAATGTTAGGTTCTTGTCCTATCGTCGTTGGACTATTTTTAACTCTCCCCGATTTGCTCTCTTCGCCACAAAGAAAAAATATCGAAACAGTGTGCGATGCCGTGTGTGTTCGGAGGCCGATGGAGGTGACGATAGGAGGAGCGAGGAGTATCGTAGGAGGAGCGAGGAGGAGAGGGACGGTGAATTTACGTCGTCGCCCAAATGCAAAAAATCGCACCTGAAGTTGTCGTCACGCGACACCGTCGGAGAGAGTTTTTCAGGAGACGTCATCCGCAAGATACCGCCAAAAAAATAAGATCCGTACCATCATGTCGTAGGAATTCGTATCAGGCCAATACGTACGTCAGCACGTCAACTCACTATCTCCCACGATGCCCCCGACGTCTCCGCGCGCAGTGCATGACAGCCGAGGACGACCCCTTTTTCCATCGCCGCAGCCGCCGCCGCCGCCGACGACGACGACGACGGTTTATCAACGATAGACGAGCGACACCCCTTCTTTCCTTATTTGCAAAAGGCGACGGTGGTTGTAGGAAGTAATTGTGTTGGATTCTTCATCTGCCTTGACTATATTATTAGGGGGACGTTCACCGAGAATAATAAATAATTGTATCCATCCGTCCACACGAGGAAGCTAAAAACAACACGAGAAACATGAAATTCCTCCTTGCATCATCCTCCCTCCTCGCCATCGGCGGCGGCGTCGGCATCGGCATCGTCAATGCCTTCGTCCCCTCCCACCACCGCTCCTCCTCCTCCTCCTCCTCTCGCTCGACGTCGTCGACATCGTCATTGCGAATGGCATCGGGAGGGAAAATGAACGTCCGTCCCATCGGCATAGGCTCGGCATCCCCCCGGACACTGATAACCAATCAGGACCTCGAATCGGTGCACGATACGAGCGACGAGTGGATACGCACGCGCACCGGCATCGCGCAGCGGAGGGTACTGGTACACGACGGGAACAGGGAGACCGTCGTCGCCATGAGGGGGAAGGGGGCGGTCGCGGAGGAGGCGGAGGGGGAGGGGGAGGGGGAGATGGAGATGGAGGAGAAAATCATGGTCCCGGAGAACCTGCGTTCCCTCGGCATCGAGGCATCGCTCAACGCGTTGCGAATGTCCGGAATATCCCCCGGCGACGTCGACGTCGTCATATGCGCCACGTCGAGTCCCGACGATCTATTCGGCGACGCCCCCTCCATAGCCCACGCCATCGGATGCGACAGTCGTAGGGTCGTGGCGTTCGATCTCACGGCCGCGTGTTCCGGTTTCCTATTCGGGATAGTCACCGCCGGACAATACCTCAACAACAACGGGGGGGGGGGGGGGGGGGGGGGGG
>JALLBA010000367.1:0-19682 GCA_036939675.1 Cyclostephanos invisitatus
AACATACCAGGGGTACCTTTACCCCTTAATAAACCCAACAATATAATACCAGATATATGACCTGGTACAACACTCCCTCTCGAGACTGGAATCTAATATCCATGGCTCGAATTCTCATGAGAGAATGTAGGAAATTACCATACCTTGATCTTCTTTTGGAGATATCCGAAAACAACTCTCGTGAGACTTTTGGTGAAAATGTCTCCGAATAAAGCAACTGTGTCGATTTTGTTCAATTGGATCCATGAAACCGTTATGTATGATTCAAGGAGTAAAATGTGGAGGTAAGATTGTAGCCAACACAAGAGCTCCTGAATCTTCATGAATGATGGCACTCATGGTCATATATCCAATATAAAGATTGGTTGCCTCAGCTAATGATAGAACCATGTCAATGATGGGAAATAGCTCTTTGCAATTGCAACATGCAGATAGAGCTATGATGTCGGCTTCCATTGTGGATAGAGCTGTTTCTGTTTGCAACAACTTGGATTGCCAAAACACAGGACAGTCTGCAAAAGTTATTATGAATCCAGTTGGCGCGTAGCACTATGAGGGATCTGTGTGATTCTTATGACCATATGGTACATCCCTGCAAAGTCAGCATCAGGATATGCATCAATTTTGCAACGTTTAGTGTATTTAATTCCTACGCAGTCACTCACTTTTCGCATTTCCTCGTGTGAGAAAATCGAGTGGGAAACACAACAAGAAACCCCGAGGGATCATCGCTCTCAAAATTTCCCCCCACCCCCCCCCACCCACCCCACACCGCATTAGAGATCTGCAAAAATAGGAAGTACATGATGATATGAACGTCTCAACCACTTCAACATAAAGCTGAACAAATAGACGAAGATCACGGCTGGCCACAGGAATGACTGCGACGAGCCCTACGTCCTCGAGGCAATCCTCGGAAATGGTTGACCCCGGTACGAGTTTCGCCGATGTCGATGGCACGATGGGAGCATCGTCGACGCGCGCGCTGAGCGTGGTGGCGAGGCACAACGCCAGCTCCGTTGCCACGGCGCCCAAATCGCCATCCCTCGCCATGATGCGGGCGCGTAAGATCATGAACGAGGCGCGCAAGATCAAGGCCGTACAACGACCCGAAAGTTCGATGCGCGTCCATCGCGGACCGATGTCCCCTACCATTAGCAAATCATCCTCGGGCGAATCGTCCTCGGACGTCTCTTCCAATGTCTATATCGAAACTGTGGCTCGCGTGGGCAAGTACATCGACACATTACAGGGCAAATGCGCGGATTCCACCCAAGCCCGATCGGGCGATATTCCTCCCACTGGGGTCCCCCCCGTCGCCATTCCATCTCGAACTCCCCCCCTCGCTGATAGTATGACGCGGTATAAGTCCACGTTAGCGAATGCTCGCAATGCCATGGCAGCAAAATCATGGGAAAAGAAAAGCGAGCCTCCTCATATTGGAAATTTACAAGGGGTAGAATCGTTCTCGTCCGTGGATGATATTAGTCTGATCTTGTCCACCAAATCATCTTACGAGAGTGGGGCGCATGATACAGATCGGTCATGTCTTCGGGGAGACAATGTTCCTGAATCGAGTGCGGCATCTGACGAGCCCAATGATGATCGACGAGCCGGGGAGGGTACAAATCAAATCAAATCGGGTCCAATCACTCCCACTGCCATCGCACTGCCCGCGCTGTATGGCGTCTCTGACTTGTCGACGCAGGACATGCCCGCGCTTGCTGATGCCAAGGCTGCTAGCACCGCAGACAACAAGAGAGAACCACCTCGTCGCGACAATATTGAGCCGAGTAAGACGACACGTGACGAATCGATGGATGAGACTGTTATCGCCAAAGTTTCTACAATGAACGAGGGGAGGAGTCGATTCAAGTCTTCTCCACATCTCGTGAAAACCGAGACCGAGAAAGCCAAAGTTACTGAATCGAGTGTCTTATCTTGCAAACTGAATGGTGATCAGCGGACTTGTAAGGATGCGACCCAAACTCTATCAGGTCGAACTACCCCAGCTGTCATCGCAGAGCCTGGGAATCTAGCGGATGCTGCTACTAGATCATCTCGGACCCGTATCCTCGGTGGAAAGACGCAACACACGCCCGCGCACGCCCACGCCAAGTCTGCAAGCATAAAGAGAACAACCAAGTTGATAGATGAGACTTCCTTCGCCAATGATTCTGAAATTGACGTGGCGCAGAGACATAACTTTGAGTCTACTCCTATTCTTGGATCAAGTGCTAAAGTTGAAGTCTCTGACCCGAACGTGGCGTGTTCAGCTCAACAAGATCAATCTCTTCCCTCTCAAGTTAGCATCGCCCATATTGATACTGACTCGTCGCAGACATCCATCCTCGTTGAAACGAAGCGGATCAATAGCACGCTTGTTAATGTCCGCAATCCTAGAGCTAGTCTGGTCAAGAAGGGCGAACTCGCGTTCAGAAAAAAACGCCATGAACGATCAGTGGGTGGGATAATTTCGATAATTTTGCCCAAGGTTTCGACAATGAAGAAGGCAAAAAGCCCTATCAATTCTTTGCCTAGACTTGCTAGTCCGAAAGCAGAAAAGAAGTCTAAATCAAATACAGCACAGCGCGAGCCTAATGGTGGAAGTGAAGGATCAGTGGGTGGGGTTCTTGGGATAATTTCGCCCAAGGTTTCGACAATGAAGAAGGCACAAAGCCCTATCAATTCTTTGCCTAGTTTTGCTAGTCTGAAGGCAGAAAAGAAGTCTAAATCAAATACAGCACAGCGAGAGCCTTATGGTGGACGTGAAGGATCAGAGGATGGGCATATTTCGCCCAAGGTTTCTACAATGAAGAAGGCACTAAATCCTATCAATTCTTCACCTAAACTTGTCAAGACTGAGGCAGAAAAGAAGTCTAAATCAATTGTGGCATATCGCGAGGCTAATGGAGGCATGCAAGTTACTGTCGGGCCCCTTTCCATAAAAAAAGATGTCAATTACTACGCTGTATTATCGCAGATACAGAAAGCGGTACGCTTAGACAATGTCTCCGTTAGTTTGGGCAAAATTCTCGCTGATTCATCCAGGAGAGGAATGTCACTGGATGCAGTAACAGAAATGTATAAGCTTGAGATGCTCAAGGCGAGAGATTATGCGGAATCAGGCAACAAGAGTAAATCTTCTGTCAGGGACGATGTTCGAAAGAAAAGATCCAGTATTGACAGCGATGAAATTATTCAGACAGTTGAGTCTATTTCCGCTCGTACAAAAAAGGCGACCTCTTCATCGTTTGACAATGACGATGGAGGTAATCGCGGTCCCTCACCATTAACATCACGAAGATGCGAAGTCTCTCCAGAAAAAGATGAAGCTGATATGCAGGAACTGTTAAGTCTCTGTGACGAGGTAAAAGCGCTTTTCAGTACAAGTCTCAAACAAAGGAAAAGTAATGGTGCTTCAGATAATGATGGCGATGACTATTCTGTGACAGGTAAAGTTCAAGAAAATGTTCCGTTTAAGGATGGAAGTGACCATTCTGTGACAGCTACACTTCAAGAAATTTTGTCTCAGGATGAAGACTACAAAGATGAGCTTGGCATTCCAGGGTTGACAGATGCTCAACTGCACCAGCTGACGCAGCTTGTCAACAGAGCGGAAGGGTTGAAAGAAGCCGATCTCCCGCCACAAGTATGGGTTGATGATGATGTAAAGCAATCCTCGAGAACATCTTGGAGTACTGCACAAAATGTTGAGGAAATAGATGCTTTCTTCTCTCGATTTTCTATTCAAGATAATGGGAAACAAGAACAAAAACCATGTCAAGAGATTAATCAAACCAATTGTGAAGAGGCGGAAGCAGTAGAGAATGAAAGCGCTGAAAACTACGTCAATGATGAGCAAGGGCATTTGGATGAGAACTTGGTATATAAATTAGCTGGGTCGAGTCCTCTACGCAATCCACTGGTGGAGTTGTCTGTGGGGAAGAATGAAAGGATAAAAGATGTAGATACTACTTTCCGTTCGCCAGTCCATCATGGCTTGTGGAAGTCTCCATGGCAAAGTAATGGAGGTACAGCTCCGGAATCAATTTATTTTCACGGCACGCGCAGGCAATGCCTCGTGCCTCGAGAAAAGCGTGTGGCGGGCCATTCTGGCTACCTCAATGTAGATTTCTACTCTCTCTACGAAACAACTGTTGTAAATGTTGAAGATGAGGATATAGATCGGGCTCCTTGGGAGTTTCGCGATGTTGGTCAGCGTTTTTTACATGAGAAAAGTTTGGAATCGCGAAACTGGTTCGGTAAGATTATGATTTGCTCTTCTGTCTTTGTACCTACAAATCAAGAAATACCTTACCTTTATTGCCGATGAAATTAGGCTCATTTGAGATTAAGCGTGGAAATGACAGAGTACCAAACCCTGTTTGCCGTCCTACATCTGTTGAAGTAACTGTGACAAGAATCGCCGAGGAGGGAGAATGGAGTGAAGATTGGTTCACAACCTGGAAATCGCGAAAGGACAATCCAAATAACTTATCTGCGTTTGATCAAGAAGACACTTTGACAGTGACTGAGATGTGGAACACGCCCTGTGAGCACACCAATGGAAAGAAGATAGTCGTTGAAATTGGGTCACTTTGCCCAGTACGCATTAGGGCCGGTGAGCGCGTGAGCCGAGTTCATGAAGATTATACTAGTTCCTTGAGACGGAGCAGGTGGAGAAAAAAATATGTTAATGGGCTCTTTATTTAAACAAAATCAAGTACCAGATGCAGGGTTTAACGTTGATATGTTCAGATTAAATGAACTCAACAGTCAATTGTGGAGAAGACGTCTGAATGGCTATCACAGTATCGTTCGCACATTTGCAAAAGTTACGATCTATATATTTTATTTTGACACTCATTTCTTCTATTTGTTGTGCGCACACGAATCTACTTGAATATGATAACCACGCTAACAGTCGATGGACATCTTATATCTTTCATCTCACATCTTTCACCAAAGTAGTAAATATCACTTGCATTTGTTTTCATCTGACGTGTTGTTTTCAACCGGCTATTCGCAACAGACGCAATTCTAGATCTCATTTACTTCGCACTGGTCTCTCCTTCATTGGAAACTTGGAATAACTCGATACGCTCTCCATCGAATATCGGCGGCTTTTGGCTCCTTAGGAAAATCACGCCCCACATAAATGCCGTGAACCATATCGATGTATATTGATTCGGCTGGTACTTTCGGATTACGATGGCATGCGGAACGGGCAATAAGCCCACTAGAGTGATGTCCTTGAACACTTCGAGGATTTCCACTTCGTCCACAACGCCATTCTTACGCTGGCACATTTCATCGACAACCGGGACCAAATGCTGCAGTAGACGATTCATTGTCTCCATGGGAAGATTAGATCGGAGTTCTGCAATCCAGGCATCAGTGGGAACAAAGCGACTTGTTGGCCTCTTGGTGGGCTCTGGGGCATTGCCATCCTCGTCGGACGAGGAAGTTTTTACGTAGAGTTGTGGCTTGTCCTTTTTTACCAAGTTGCCAGTATGCGTTGACATGGCGGCTACCTGGTCTTCCGTATCCGCGTCGTATTCTGGCCGTTCCGAACTCGGGAATGACTTTTTACATTGACTCAATGCCTTTGTCAATGTCAGGCTTGCTAGCCTCCCGAACGAATCTTTTCGTCGCACTATGGCATACACAAGGTGCTGATTCCCGATGTACTGATACTGGACGATGTTGTTGAATATTTCGAGCAGCAAGGCGACGTGTCTGTACGCCTTCTCGCTGGAGTACAGGAATTTCGGGGACGAAAATAGCTCGAATAGGTTCACCAACTTCACGGACGCGAGCAGGCTCATCGATCGCCAATATGGGCTGAAGTTGCTGATGATGGTGAGGAAGCACGAGTAGAGCGGCACGAGCCTGTATGATCCGTTGACGATGATCTTGTGCAGCGTGATGCTTACCAGATCAGCGTGACTACCCGAGAACAGAGGAAGGTCGCACGGCAGCTTCGTTCGGAACGGTCGGTTGAGGGTAACGCCGAAGCTACGCTCGCCGGACAGCTTCAGTAGTATGAAGGTGCAGATGTGTATCAATCCCACCTGCGTCCCGTCCCTCCTCGAGACGTACATTAGGTAGCATATCGGCACGACGAGCTCACAAACATCGCATCGCGTCAGGATGAAATCCAAAAAGAGGGGATTCTCCTCCAAGGTCTTCCACAGTAGGATCAGCAGTTCCTGATGGCACTCCAACCTCGCGTGATTGGTGGGGAGGAGGGTGTTCTTGCTCTCGAACATGTTCCTTAGCAACCTGACGAATCCCCGATACAGCGTGTTCAGGTCCCTGCCGGTATTGATCCGAGCGAGTAGGACCCTGAATATGTTGAATCCAACCTTGTATGCCTCCCCCAGCGCCACGACCGGCTCGCCCCGTCGTTCGTACGGTACCGGATCGCCGCTCAATCCGCAATCGAGCAGGACGCACAATACCTGGGCGCTGAGCTCGACTAGCTCTACGTGATGACTCCCGAATCCCTGCGACTTGCTCGGATCGTACGAGATTACGATATTCAGCAACGAGTAGAACAGACATGGAGCGTTGGGCGCGTCTGCCGCGACTGCCACGGACATCCATCGCGACGCCAGGGGATTGTACTCGTCCGCGGGGGAGAAGAGTGGATCGGAACAGGATGCCAGGAGCAAGCGCAATACCTCGATGCGATTCCTGTCGTACTTGCGCGTGTACGCCGCCTCCGGATTGAATCGTATCCTGCGATCGCCGCCACCGCCACCGCCACCGCCACCGCCATGCGCCTCGACCCCGTCGTCGTCTCCCCCTCCCCCTCCCCTCCTCTCGGCACCCGCGATCGACGACGTGGTGGCGGACGTCGACGCGGAGGCGGACTGTTCCATCGATGCCCCGATGTGACATCTGCCGTCGGACGTGAATCCCACTCCGGGAGCCCAGACTATCCCCGCGGGACGTGGCGCAAGGCGTATCCCTTTGTTGACCCTACGGGGCCTACCTAGACCGGCCTCCGCGAGTCCCTCCCTGTCGAGAGCGCGCATGCCCTCCTCGTCGTCCTCGTCGTCGTCGTCGTCGTCGTCCGAATCCGACCCGTTCGGATCGTACGACATTTCCGCCGCATCCTCCTCGTAGAACTCGCACGTGAATTGCGGCAGGAATAGCATGTGCATCGCCGCGTGCACGACGAGCAATGCCAGCGGCTCGTTATCGTCGTCGCTCGTCGTCTCGTCCTCCTCCTCCTCGTGATCCTCGTCCTCGTCCGCGTCGAGATCGCTGTTCCCGTCCCCCTCGTCGTCCGTCCTTGGCGTTACGCTCGGGCTCCTGATCCCTCCCCCCCTTTTCTTCTTCCACATTTTCCTCCCGCCGTCGCCCGCCCCATCCTCGACGGCGACGCCGAGTTTGGATTTTTCACGCCGTCCGCCACCACCCTCCCCGTTGCTCCCCCTCCTGTTCGCGTTGTTGCCTCCCCTGCCACCCCTACCGGAATTTTCCTTATCGCTGGCCAACGTCCCCTCGCCATCGTCGACCGAGCCCTTCTCCCCCCAGCATAGCAATTCGACGTTCGGATCGTTCTCTCCCAAGTCGCCCTTCTCCAATAAGAACGGCACCACCCTCGTCAGTACCCGCACGCAATTCAACGCCTGATCGAAGTATATGGTGTACGGCGTCTCGACGATCTGACACAATTGCGCCGTGGCCTGCGTGAAGAGCGTCGCCAAATTATCGAAGCGATCGTCGCGCAGTCGACGCGCGGCCTGGGGCGTGAGCAATTCGAATACCTCCTCGGACGAACTCGGTATCTTCCACAATTCGTCCCAGAATTCGGCATCGGTCGACGAGACGTCGCGGGTCGTTAATGCGATTAGCGATTCGCGGAATTTGATCTTGGAGGCGGACGCTCCCATGATGTGTATGTTTAAATGGATGCGCTTATTGTATCGAAACGCGAGCGGGATATGAACGACGGAATGACAAAATAATAATGGTGGTCGCTGGATTGAATATCCATATAATATAATGGATGCCGATGTGAGACGGATTGATTGCTGGTGGGGATGATTTTATGTTTGGCAAGTGGATCATTTTTCGGCGATATTTCTTGTTTCCTGGATCAAATCACAGATTCCCATGTCTCATGGAAACGTCATGGGGGGGAATGGGGGGCACGTACCCCCTATTTCCAGAAGTAAGACGCCATGATAAAAAGTACAACGTAATACATTTTTCAAGCTGCCTCCCGCAATTTTATGCACAGCTTCTCAAAACCGCGCACCTCATCATAATATATTCTCATTGATCATCTTCGCCAGGAAGGACAGGGGAGCGAGCAAAAGAACAGAGCAAGAATGGAGAATGGGCTCAAACTTCGAGCTGACAAAGCGAATTCTAGTTTGGCGGCGGCAATGCGAGAAAATTAAGAGCCTTTGGCCGTGAACGGAGATAGGAGGGAACCATCGTCTTCACATCTTTTAATCCGGTTGACTCTAGAGGAGAAAGGATTCTGAATCAAACGACCCGAAGACAAAAAGGCCAAAGGAGGAAATTCCTCATTGCAGCGGAAAAGGGGAATCGAATCCCCTCTGTTAATACCCGCCTTAGAATCCGCGCCCAGAAAACGAAAACGAGCATTCACAACAAACATTACACCATGCCCTCCAACGCCATAAGCGTGACCCTGCCCTCCGTCGAGAACGACGACCGCGCCTCCTCGTTCGCGGCGGCGGCGGCGGCGGCGGGGGCGTCTCCTCCTCAGGACCGGAAGGACGGTCGGGGGGGGGAAGACGACGACGACGACGACGACGACGTCGTCGTCGTTCGCAGAAGGCGGCAGCAACAGCAGACGATCAAGGGCCGCGGCCCGATCCTCGCGAAGTCCGTATCGGGATTGAAATCCATCGGCACGTCGATGTTGTCGCTCCGACGCGCTCCGACCGGCGACGTCGCGCCCGCGCATCGTCCTCCTCCGCGGTCCACCCCCGACGACGACGGCGCGATGACGTACGCCGGTACGACAACTGGTACGGGGGCGGCGGCGACTCATTCCGGGAACGCACTCGAGAATTACGTCATCCCGTCCGTCCTTAGGATGAATGCCGATGCGTCGTGGTCGTCGACCGCAGTATCGTCGACGATGGATCATCAGGGCGGAGGCATGGAGGTGATCAAGGTTTCCAAGGTGAGGTCCACTGTTACCTATTTTTTTTTGCGTCGTCCTAGTAGTAGTAGTCGTCGTCGTGGATGTATCGTCTAAAGAGGTGCATATTCGCATGTTCCGTCACTTGACCGTGCGTCGCCGTTATTCTCATCTTCCCTTCTCTACAAAATATGATATCAGAATGGGAAACAACAACTGCGTCGGCTCGGTATATCGCCCAACAATCGAGCGATATACATCACGAGTCACAAGCCGCAGGGGTTGGTCATGGGATTGATAAAGCAGGGCATCGTCGAGAGGGTAGATGAGGGCGGTGCGACGGGGGGGGGGATGGGTACGGGGGCGGGGGGGGGACAGATGAAGGAGATCGATCTAAGCAGGGTCGTACGGATGCAGTTGGGCCAGCAGTCTCGACGATTCGTGAAGGCACGGTGAGTTGTTGATGATCCCCCTATCAGATTTTTCTCTCGCCCCCCAAAAAAGACTCGTCGCGAATAGTATCGCATATTGTGCCCCCCTCGGGGGAGAGGATGACATTTCTCATACCCCATCGCTCGCGCACGCTCGAACGCTCGAACAAAAATCAGGAGCAAGCGGTCCCTGGACACATTCGACACGCCGCAGTCGCTGAGCATCATATACCGTCGATCGGAAAACTCGACGAAGGACAAGCTACTGAAGACGTTGAAGAAAAGCCACGGGATACCGATAGTCATGGACGCGGCGGAGGATTCCCTCGATTTGATAATACCGTCGAGGGACAACTTCGACGCGCTCTCGCGTACGTTGGAGGACCTACTCGCATTCTACGAGGAGGAGGAGCCATGCGCCAATCCCGACTATTCGTTCATACAGTACCACCTCGTGGACATGGGCAAGAGCATCGGGGAGTGTCTGGTATCGTGCTCGGACTGGGTCACGCTTTGCAAGCGATGGAACGCGCCGGTGACCAAGGGGGAGGCCGCCGCGATTTTTCGCGCATTCTGCGAATCGCTCGCGATATCGAACTCGCAAACGGAGGGATTGGAGATGTTCGAGGTAGTGCGTCTCCTCGAGGTGTTGCGACAGCGGGGACTGGACCTGGCATCGTCGAGGAAGGGGAAGGGGGAGTTGGTGGATCCGCGGAGGCAACTCTTCAGGGAAATCGCGAAGAGCGAATCGGGCGAAGCGGTGGCCATATCTGCCGAGGATTTTCTAACCTTCCTGCACGAGGTGCAGAACGAGACGGATATGACATTGCATGACGTGAAGGATTTGTTCTATCAATTGAACGGACATCGTGTTTCTTCCCAGCTGGACGGAGCCTTAACGGTTCTTTCTGGATTTGGCTGCTTGTCGATGAAGGAGGGCGTTTCGTGGGAGAGGGAGTACATTACGTGGGAGGCATTCGGACGGTTTTTGTTGCTTGAGTCTAACGACGTGTTCGACCCCCAAAGGTCTTGTCCGTTGGATAGGTGTGTACAATATATCTCCAATTTTTCAACGAACTCTGTTTGTCATTAACTCATACTGTGTGATACGAAACCCAGCTACATGAATGAGCCCTTGAACAATTATTGGATCAACACTAGTCATGACACTTATTTACGACGAACAACGAATGGCGCTGATTCTAAGCAACCTGGGAAGACTGACTTACAGTCGTATACATTGGCATTATACCGTGGTGCGAGGGCCATTGAGCTGGATGTATGGGATGGACCAAGAGGAGGAAGCCCAATGGTTCGTTTCGGACTATCCTCTTTTTCGGAGAGCAGCGAAAACAAGTACATCGGCAACAGCAGCCTTCCCTTTTCCGATGTCATCCTCACAATCAGCTACTTCCTTCAAGCAGAGCCAGACTCATTCCCTGTTATTCTACTGATCGAAAACCATTGTTCCCTTCCGTTCCAAGAAAAAATGGCTTCGGATATTGAGAATATTCTTGGCAAGAAAAATCTTTTGCACAGGCCAAATCCTTCTGCAAATGAGAATGATCTACTGCCAAGCCCTGCTCAATTACGGGGTAAAGCTGTAATTAAAAGCAAGTTGCCGGTGGTGATTATTGGTGAAAAGTTAGTCTTGAACGATGATTTCGATGATGAAAATAGAGACGCGACTCCACCCTCTTTCACAGATTATGATTCGGAGGACGACATGAAAGAAAATGTGGTTGGCTTCAGTTCAAAGGGTTCTATCAAGTCTCCTTCTCCGCAGCTGTTAACGGCAGAAGAGCTATTCCAAGTTGCCAGGTCTCAGTCGCTTGAAGCGAATTCGGCAGCAGATGCAGCTCGTAACCAACTATTGGACATTAAACACCGTGTAAAGCAGATGAAAAGTCATGCCGATTCATTGCTTCGAGACATCAATATGACTTACGACGAATTAAAGAAGAAACGAAAGGAAGGAATAGAAACCATTCCCGAGGAAGGAACTGAGGTAGAGCTTTGTGTAGATGGGGCAACCAAAGTCAAAGGACCTGCTAATCATGCAATGGAAATTGCTACAGCTTTTGCTGAAAGTGTAGAGGAATCCCGTTTGCTTTCACTTGCAGCCACGATTGATGCTAGGAGCGAAATGGAATTATTTGATATGGCTCGTGAGGATATCACTGACAAGGAAGCTGCTCTTGCAGATGCAAAAGAAATTTTGCAATTAGCATCAACGAGTAACCGCGAATTAATTGAGTCTACTGAGCGAGCGCTTTCAGTTGCGCGGATCAACCGTGAATATGCAGAAAACGCAGAGAGACGTGTCAAGGCGGTAAGAGGACTCTTAAATCGGTCACATGATCAGGCAGTTACATCCGAGACTGTGGCTGGAACAGCAGATGCCGAGGCAAACATCAGCGAGCAAAGAGCGAAGGATTCAGAAGCCCGTGCAAAGAAGGCCCTTGCCCATGCAGAAAAGGAAAAGGTTAAGGCTGAGAAGGAATCAAAGCTTGAAGACGACATTGATGCCCAACTAGTAGATGCGCAGCAAAAGTTCAAAGCATCGAAAGACGCAGTCGATGCTGCGCGTGAACGTGCTGATTATGCAGTGAATCAAGCAGGTATTTTGACTGAGGAAATCAGCCGTTCTAGGACCACTGATAATGATGATGGATCGTCATTGACAACAGGGAAGAAGAGCAAAGAACGTAAGTTTCAAATTGGTGAGATGGAACGAGCTTTGACAGACAAGTTAGGGCTTGAGTCAAGTACTCGGAAATTGGAAATCATAATCGAAGATCTTCAAAGAAAATTAAACATCCAGGCGAAGGTCGCTGCAACCGCTAGGATGCAAGCTGATCATAGTAGGTCGGTTGCCTATCAATTAGAAGAGCACGCTCTAGAAGAGCGTGAAGCAGCCGATCTTAGACTAGCAGCGCGTATTAAAGCGAAGCGTGGAGTAGAATCCAGTGATGCGGTCTTAACAAGTACAGAAACTCAGCTCGCGGAGGCGGAAAAAGCCGCAGTCGAAGCAAATGAGATTGCTCTGGCTAGTCGACGACACGCTGAACAGTTATCCCAAGAAGCTGCCGATCTTCAAGACACTGCGCACCTTGAAGTAGATGTAAAAATTGCTCAGGAGAGCCGTGATGCAGCCTGGTTGGTTTATGAGGCTGCTAAAGTATCAAAAGAGGAAGCGCTCAAAAGGGCCGCCCGAGCAAAGCATGTGCACGAATCGAATTGTGTAAATCTAGCAAATCTTGAGAGAGATGCTATGGCAGAGCTGTTATACAGAGAATCTGCTCAGCAGGCAGAGCTGCTGGCATTCACGACATGTGAGAACGCAGATGCTATGATCAATGAAGTGGAATCGTTTCAGAAAACATATGATGACGCACGGGCATTAGCCTTTGAAAAATCTGGGGCCCTCAAAATTGCCATGAGGTACAAGGAGAAGAAGAAGAGACTGCAGCCTGTATCATTGTCTCTTGTAAAATTAACAACGCTGCACAGCTGCAATCATAGAAGTTGGGAATTAAGTTCCCAGTTGCCCAATCGTGCCATGCACAGCATTCCCGATGCAAAGGCAGTGAAAATGGCCGAGCAAGGGAAGGAGGAATGGAAGCTCTGGGTCGATTTTAACAAGACCCACTTCTCACGAACCTATCCCGAATCAGCATCTCGAAATTACAACCCCATACTACCCTGGGCAATGGGATGTCAGTTTGTATCAATGAATTTCATTAGAAACAAATTCACGCTCTTGAATGATGGACGATTTCGAGAAAATGGGGGCCAAGGGTATGTGCTCAAACCTGAATACTTGTGTAATGACAAAAATGACATGAATACTACAGAAGGTACATTGGATAATTTTCATCCAAGATATCTGAGCATCAAAATATTAAGTGGATTCTGCCTTCCAAAGTCTACTGAAAAACATTCCTCGTCCCTAATCAGTCCTTATGTGAGAGTTACACTGTATGATGGATCACCTGCAGCACTTTTACCATCTCCAGCATTCAAGACTCATGTTGTTGAGGGGAATGGTCTCAATCCGGTTTGGAATGCGAAGGAATCAGCGAGCTTTACGTGTCTGAATCCAAGCGTGGGCATGATTTTACTTGGAGTATATGACCACTGTAATGTCACCAAAACTGATTATTTCATTGGTGCTTCTTCCATACCAGTTTCGTGCATCAGGGATGGATATCGATGTGTTTCATTATTTGATTCAAATAATGCTCGTAGTGGGGCAATGAAATATGCTTCGATTTTCATTAGAGTGGCAAGTACACCTGCAAGTAATCGTGGGGGGGGGTAGCTGTGCAAAAAATGTTGTATATCAGGTGTGCTGGTGCACGCTGTGAGTTGGTCCCTATTTTACAGCCATCAATAGGTGTCAAGATAATTCGCAGTAGCTTGAACCTGGAAGTCTTCTTTTCTAATATTTTCCCAACTACTTTATGGAAGAATCTGACTTGCTCTGATCATGAGCGTTTTGATAGAGGGTTCCTGCGATACTTTTACTTCGCCAGCACCCATAATGCACACCACGACGGTCTATTAAATGCTGGCACTGACAAAGTTGCGATGTGTTGTAAATTATTGATGTGTGTGCCATGTAGACGAAAGTAGCTGTCTTGCCTTGTACCCACGTGTGACACTATCTCTTCCCCTCTCCCCTCACCTGGCCAGGTGTTCAGAGTCAATTTAGGAAGGCAGTGTATTGCTATCATTCCATTTGTTGAAACATGATGAGAACTCATCTGCAACAAGCAAATACAAAGAAATACGGTTAAGGTTAGTTAGTCAGACAGATAGTTCATCCTTGCCGCCTGATCTTCCTCCCCCGCATTATTTTGCTTGTCCCTATTAGCTCGATAAAATGATAAATGCCTGCATCACTCTCAATGGTTGTTCATTGTTATAATGTTGCATGAGACATAGCTTGCTAACAAACATCATGATTGACCATTGTATGTGCGGACGATGACATGAGAACGTGCCACAGTCCATACTTTAGCAAAGTGCCAATTTCGTACATGATTTAATATTAATCCTGACATGTTTCTTAATATGTAGTGTTAGTATAATAGACTCAATTCAACACTCCCTCTCTTAGAGAGCGAAAGAAGACTTCATGCTTCAGCAGATCGTGCCATTTTCATACATGATTAATCCTGACATGTTTACACTCACAACTGCTTGGAAAAACTGTGTGCACTCTGATTTTGTTATGTGTAGTATTATGCATGGATTCGATAGCTCAAAACTTCTAGTTTGTTGCCATTTCATCAACTTCCATCATTATAATCTCCGCCACCAGCAGCCACCTGCTGCCGCAGCCGCACCCAATTGTTGCCCTCTACCATCACCTTTGTTTACCCCTGCTGTCGCCCAGCACTATCTTCTCTGTGCCAACCACTTATGGCTCAACGCATCACTAAAACTTCACTCCTCTGCAACAACCAGCTGACACTGTGCGGGCGCAGCCTACGCTCTCCCATTCACCCACGCCGATGCCATCCACCGCTGCTGTCTTTTGCAGCTTTGAACTATTGTCTTTGTTGTCTTGTCTTACTCCTCGACGTCACAGTCCACCAAAGCCCAAGGATGACCTGAGCCTCACATGTATGGATGTTTTTTGTTTTAAGCTTGACAGGCCATTTTAATGGCTTAACAGCTATGGGGGCACATGCGCCCATTTTTTTAAGCTTCCAAAAAAGTCAATTTCTCCACCAATTTGCGTCTACCACGTAAACTTGTATGAGTTAGGGAGTAAAAATCAAGTTATTGCTACAGTCTTTTGCTTTCAAAACTTGAAGTTTACACTGTCCCGTTTACCCCCATCCAAAATTGTGGCTCTGATGAGCTCATGAAGGCTAATGCCAGCTAGCTAAGCTCTTGCTCTACAAGCATGTCCACTTTTTGTATTACAAAGCTCATCACTTCAATGAGCTGAGTAGGGGATCCATTTCAGGTCCCGAAGTTGATGCAAACAACAAGTAAAAAAGTACTCCTATTGCACAATATTCGCTAGCTAAAATCTAGTTGTGTTGTGTGTTTTTACTTCACTAAGATGGCCATGACCATGACGTCCGCCGGGCCAATACGGCGCAAGCATTCGCCTGTAGTAACGTTTAGGGGCTTCATATGAAGCCATCAATACGCTCCATCGGGCAATGTGCATCCACCTGGTGGCATGGTCGTCGCATTTGCCATAGATTTCATTTAAAAAATTAGATTGTAGATAATAGAGTAGCTATATATTGATTTATTACTCTACCAATTTATCGATTACATTGAATCGCTTCGACCCCCCCCCTCCCCCAGTCCATTGCAAAGATTGGGTCTAACTATTAATTCTGCACTGCTGGAGGTGGCAGAAGCTCACCATGGTGGGGATTGTTGTGTTGTCTGATGTATTGATGTTTTGATACCAGTTCCTATGTAGCCTGGTAACAAGGCGGGAGTTTCATTGTTCCCGCCAGGACCACATTAGGTGTTAAGCTGTTAATGTTTATGGATTCGGGAATGAATTGGTCAATCAAGAGGTCGCAAGAGGGATCCAACAGCCAACTAGTTCTCCCCCAAACTTCGGCTACTTCAAAGCATCACAAAACGGTGAATACAATGACAACTACAACACTCCCATTGCAAGCTCTACCAGTAGCCAGCTACAATTTCTTTCTACCCTGAACTCACTTAACAGGACCCCTAGATTCAAGGTGTCATGTAAGGGGGACCCTGTCATTGCTCTTCTGGATTACTCCAATCCATTGGACGAGGATGTTTCCAAGGTTATTGATCGAAACATCAACACCAAGTACCTAAACTTTATCAAGATTAAGACTGGATTTCAAGTAACCCCGCAAATTGGCCCTTCAGTCATCTCTGCTATCTCCATGACTACTGCAAATGATTATCCTGGCAGAGATCTTAAAAACTGGCAAATCTTTGATTCGCCAACCATGGATTCCTCCAACTCTCCTACAATGCTTTTGCCCACCATGGACTCTCTCACCACGGACTCTCCAATGTTGGATTCTCCTACCATGGACTCTCCCAACACGGACTCACCTGCCATGGATTCTCCAACCACAGACTCCTCCAACTCTCCCACAATGTTTTGCCCACCAAGGACTCTCCCCAGATTCTTCTACCATGGATTCTCCCAACACGGACTCACCTGCCATGGATTCTCCAACGACAGACTCTCCCACCATAAACTCTCCAACCACGGACTTGCCCACCATGGATTCGCCCACTACGGACTCTCCCACCATGGACTCTCCCACATGGATTCTCACCATGGACTTTTCCAACTCTTTTACAATGCTTTCACCCACCGCAGACTCTCCAACATTGGATTCTCCCACCACAGACTCTTCAACCATGGACTCGCCCACCACAGACACTTCAACGACAGACTCTCCCACCTGAGACTCTCCAACCACGGACTCACCCACAACGGACTCTCCAACCACGGACTCTCCCACCACAAATTCTCCCGCCACGGACTTTCCCACCACGGACTTTCCCACCATTGTTACTGAAAATCAAATGCTGTGCAGTGGCCGTTGTGCCTATATTTGCTTTTAGGAGGAATAGAAACACTGACATGGATTTAGGTAAATGGGACAATAGGCAATAGGAATAAGAATGTGTGAATCTCTCTTGACATAAGTCTGTAAAATCCAGGTGATCATGTCAGTTAGAAAACTGCACATCAATCTGTTCAATTTTATCCAAGCATTATGCATTAAGCATCTCTGTATTTTTCAATCTAAAACAATGCTATCTTATGATCATTAAATCACCTCTTTCATCAACTCCATCAATTCATCAAAGAGCTCGACTAGCCACAAATTAGGGAATGCCCTACTTTTACCATGCTAGTCCTATTATTCTGCAGAAGATAACAAACACAGCTTGTAGATTCTGGTTGATTTTTTGATACATTTTGGGTGTTTATGTGAGGGAGGGGATGTTAATTTTGTTTAGTTTCCAACATACTTTTAAAGAGGGAAAACTGCTCAAAAGCATGCTGTTTTCGTAAAACCGATTTCATGTACCGATCAATGGTTTCATGCAATCCTAAAACCAAAGGATTTCTTCTATACGCATTCCAGAGCAGCATTTTTTTATTTTTTTATTCCCGAGCCGCACTTTATACNTGGAATCTAATATCCAAGGCTCGAATCCTTATGAGAGAATGTAGGGAATTACCATTCCTTGATCTTCTTTTGGAGATATTCAAAAACAACTCTAGTGAGACCTTTGGTGAAAATGTCTCCCAATAAAACGACTGTGTCGATTTTGTTTAAGTGGATATCTCTCTTGAAGATCTCCTCACGTAACCATAATGTCTTGGTTGCGTAGTATTTGTTTCGAGGAATAAACTGTGGTGGCAAGGTTTTAGCCAACACAAGAGTTCCTGAATTTGTCTTCATAAATGAAGACTTTCATGGTCGTATGTCCAATAAGAAAATTGGTAGCCTCAGCTAATAAACGAACCATGTCAATGATGGGAAACAGCTCTCTGCAACATGCAGAAAGAGCCATAATCTCGTTTTCCATCGTGGATAGAGCTGTCTCTGTTTGCAACGACTTAGATTGCCAAAACATAGGACATTCTGCAAAAGTGATTTTGAATCCAGTTGGCTCTAGCACTTAGCGGGATCTGTGTGAATCTCACAACCATACATCCCTGCAAAGTCAGCATCGGGATTTTCATCAATTTGCAAACATTGCTTGAGGGGTTCGTGACCATTTCATGGTCAGATGTTTGTTTGAGATAACGACCTATGCGTTTCAAAACAAACTCATGCAAATGTTTTAGGACTGAACATGTATTGAGCACAACAATTGACAGAAAAGTGATATCAGGGCGGATGTGTCTGAATAAATACAGAAGTATACCCACTACATTGATGTAGCTGAAAGCCCCACTTGCTGCTTCATCGTTGAGATTCTTAACCAACGGTATGGATTCGGATGGAGTGTATTTTCCTTTGACAATTCCATCATCCAATCCAAGTGCTTTTATTACTCATATGATTAGTCCAGTTTGCTTCATTTCAAGCAAACCTGTTTCTGGGTCCCATTCCAATGTGACTCCAAGAAACCTCGCAACGTCATCTTCCCATAGGGTCGACGCCGGCTCACGCAATAGCATTGCTGAGCCATTGATATCCACTGTATCTTTGCTCCAAAAGATGATGTCAACGTCATAGAGACAAAACAATCACTTTGGTTCATACAAAGAGACATGGATTAAGCCTGGATTATTCCAATCCACAGGCTTTGAGAGCCTTTTTGGTAGTATACTTCCAAAATGCTCATGGACTTTGACAAAGTCCATTAAGGGTCTTCTTCGGCTTGAGGACCATTCTGGTCACATTCATAGCTTACTGTGAGAAACCCAGAGGTATTTCAACATAAACATTCTCACCTGGTTCAAGATCTCGATGAAGGAAAGCACAAAGGACATTGCCTTGCTTAGACTTCAATCTGAGGAGAATCTCCAAGATGAACATTAGCCATGGTGGTCCATGGGACAACTAGGGCATAAGTCTCGAAGAAATTAATCCCTTTGAGCTGTTTATCACCTCTAGCACAAAATTGTGCTTTGAACGTCATAATGCGTCCATCTGGATATCGTTTGCACTTGAATATCCAAGTGTTAGGAATAGCATGATGCAGCTCTCCATTGGAGTCTTACCGGTCAACCACAGACCAAGCATCAATGTTTTCCAAAGTAGCGATTTCCAGTTTCATTGCTTCCCAATAGTCATCAGCAAACTGTTTTCTTGCGGCGTCATGCCAACTGGAGTTGTAAGCTTTGCTTGTGGCTGAATAAGCCTTGACAAATAATGGGTGGACGTATGAGACAATCAATTCTTCGGCTGTATCACTATATCCACAGTCATTTGCTGCAAGAGTGATATACTTTACTAATGGACTTGCCAAATAGATCAGCCACTGTAGGAATTGTCTTGTCCAACGTCACGAAGACATTAAGGTCATATTACCAGATCTCCTTAAAGCTCATACAATACTTCTTGTAATTCAAGCGCAGTCGTTTCTTAGACATCCGCTGAGCCAAG
>JALLBA010000368.1:0-19669 GCA_036939675.1 Cyclostephanos invisitatus
ATACTATCATAATTTTATTTTCTTATTATCCACCACATATCTAATACTTATTTTTCGGCGGCTTATGTCGCTGCCCGGCATCTGTTTGAGATATCGGCTAATGCGTTTCAAAGCCAACTCATGTGAGTGCTTTGGACAGAACATATGCCTAGCACAACAATTGACTGCATAGGCAATGTCGGGGCAAGTGTGGCCGGAGAGATAAAGCAGCATTCCAACGACACTGCTATAACTGAATCCGCCATGGGCTTCTTCCCCATCTGCATCCTTCACCAATGGCTTGGTTTTGGCTGGAGTACGTTTCCATTTGGCATACTCATCATCTAAACCAAGAGCCTCGATGACTCTTTTGATCAATCCAGTCTGCTTCATTTTAAGTAGACCAGTAGACACGTCACAATCCAAGGTGACTCCCAAGAAATCAGCAGCATTGTCTTTTTTCTCAAGATCGACACCGTGGTCGGGAAAGTCCATGGCCATGTGATTGATTCGTGGTACATCTCTCGACCAGAAGATCAGATCATCCACGTAAACCACACATAGTACATCTGGCCCAATGAATAAGCATGGATTGAACTTTGACTGTTGCAAACCACACTCTTCCCGTTTGACCGTGATGTATTTCCAGAACGCTCTTGGACTTTGACGTAGCCCATAGAGTGTCCTTTTGAGCTTACTAAGGCGCATTTTCTTTCCATTCTTCTCATACTGTGTGAAACCCATGGACATGTCGTTGTATACATTTTCAATCTCCTCGAGATCAGCGTGCAAGAATGCACAGGTAACGTTGCCCTGCAGAGATTTCAAACCAAGTAGGACTTCCAGAATGAACATCAGGCGAATAGTGGTCCACTGAAGCACAGGGGTGTAGGTCTCAAAAAAGTCAATCCCTTCCAGCTGCTGGTGCTGGTCCTCGAGCACAGAATCTGGCTTTGAATTTCTTTATCAGACCGTCCCGATAACGCTTGACTTTGAATGCCCAGGTAGAATTGACGACATTCATGTCATCTTCCCGTTCGAACATCCCATGCTTCAATTGATATTTCGACTTCCATGGTTTCCAGTAGTCATTGGCAAACTTTCCTTGAGCTGCTTCATGCCACCCAGGGTTGTACCTCCTTGCTTGCAGCAGAATGAGCTCTCAAGAACAAATGATGGACATATTGAATTATTAACTACTCAGCAGTCCCATCATACCCGCAATCATTGGCTGCCAGGGTGAAATATTTTGATAAGGGACTAGTGATGAGGTCAGAGATAGCTCAAGCAACATCATTTGTAGAGCCTGATCTCCATTGGATTGAAGACTCTGTCAATATTGTTTGTATTTCGGTCGTTTCTTCATCGTTGACATGGTGTGTGCCTAAGGTGGAATCTGTTTTGTTCCAAATGTGAGAGCGAAAATTTCTCTGTTGAATTTTCCAATCGCCCGAAGCTGTGTAAGCTCACAGAGATTAACACATTCTAACTTTCCATCTGCTCCACGAATCCATCTAGTACAAGGAGGATACTGACATGCAGGACCATGAGTCCGCCATTCAAAGTTTGAAGCAGGAGTATGGCAGCTTCTGGAGCTCCCTCATGAGCCTGGACAGAGTCGTCTCCCACAGTAATGACATTTGGCCCAGCTCCCTCATTTGCAATGTTCCAAGCAGGAGGAGGTCCAGGAAGATGAACAGATCCATCAAGGTCATCATCGTCCCAAAATTCTCCCTCTGGTTCTAAATGTTGACTGTAAACAGAAGAAACCACACTATCATCATCGGAGACAGGAGCACCCTCAGGAATACAGGAATGACATTATTCACTGGAGTTGGGAGACCTGGAGTCTGCCCAATTCGTTCCCTGGTCTCCTTGCATTGAGCACGCGTAAGATCCTCATTTCGACGGCGCTGCCACAGCAAATCCTCCTTGCCATGGCGACGCCCAGCCTCGTCATGCCAGACTTCGCGCAATGGTGGAGGTTTATATGCAAGCATGTCATCCGAATCAAACTCGTCTTTGACATAAAGTTCACGATTTCGTTCAAACAGTCCGTCACAGATGCTATTAATTACCACGTCATTATCACCATTTCGAATCACAGTCTGAAAGAGATTGTGTCAAAGACAACATGGAATTGAGTTAAGGCTGAATATTCGCTACTCCTCCTCCTCCTCAAAAAAAAAACACCGGCCGGCCAGCTGTCTGGCCCCATCACACGCACATCGCACACACAATGATGGCGGCGTCGTCGTGCCGTCGATCTCCTCACACCCGCCCGTCGTCCCCCCCCCCCCAGTGCCGCCTCCACCGCCGCCGCCATCATCATCCCTGGATCGTCGCAATCATCTCCTCCTCGATGTTGCCGTCGATGACGATATCGACCGTCGTCGCGTCGCGTGCGACATCCTCGAGGATCATATTTCGCGGCGGTCATGATCGTCATCGTCGCCATCCATCGATCGTCGGATCGCTCCACCGCGATCATCGTACCGAACTCATTCCCTCGAATTTTCGAGCGGGGGGGATGACGACGACGTCATTGACCGCGGCGATGTCGTTCGCGACGCGTCGTCGCGATCATCGTCGTCATCGTCATCCCGTCGTCCATCGCCGTCGCCATCCCGACATGACGAGCATCATCGTCTCGCGTCCCACCCTCCTAGGGAATATTCGTCCATGCTCGTGCCACTCGGGAGGGGGGGGTGGCGGGGACGACGACGCCGACCCCGATGGCGATCCCACCGACGCCGCGGTGGAATCGCGCACCCTCGATTGGGTACGCAGGGTCGTGATCGGATACGGACTCTGTCCGTTCGCGGAACGCCCGCTGCGCGAAAACAGATTGCGCCTCGTCACGGTGCGTGGCATCGACGACGTCGACGTATCGTCGACTGTGATATACGAACTCGTATCCCGCTCGTCGTCCGAGAACGTAGGCACGACGTTGGTGATAGCGCCGGAATATCACCCGAACGACTTTCGTTCGTACATGTCGTTGGTACAATACATCGAGGACGATTTGATGGACGAATACGACCTGCACGGTAAGGTGCAATTGGCCCCATTCCATCCGAAATTCGTTTTCGACGGCAACGACGAGGACTGCATCGATAATCACACGAATCGCGGACCGTATCCGATGTTTCACGTATTGCGAGAGGACGAGGTATCGATTGCGGTCGATAGATTGGACGGGGATGCCGGCAAGGTGTGGAGGAGGAACGTCGACCTGCTGACGAGGATGGAGGAAACGTACGGCTTGGAGGGTGCGAAGCGTGCGTTGACGGTCGGCTGGGGGGGGGGGGGGGGGGGGGGGGGGGGGGGGGGGGGGGGAGGGGGGGGGTGGCGATGTCGTTCCACCGGCGGGGATGGACGATTTGCTGAGGGAGGTTAGGGAGCGAAATGCAACGTCGTGAAAAGTTATTCATAAAAAATTAAACCACGGTTGATAAAAAGTATACACGGGAAAACCGTCCGCAGGTTGTGTATCATATTACATCGCAAGAGAAGCTTGTCGTCGATGCATCAAACAGATACCTACTACGATATTGTATTACCATGATGCACTCTCACAAATTACCGTTCTTGTGAGGTGCATCCATCGGCTGAATTATGGGCGCCGGAGTGATGGATTGGTGGACGTGAAAAGCGCACACGATCCAATCCCCACGATGTTGTGAAAAAATGAAATTCAAGAATTCGCTATTTTTGTCATTTAGAGGGCAATTGCCCACCAGCCTTCTGGTCCGCAAGGTCTGGCTCCGACCCATCAGCGCATACGTCAACTTCCACTAACGTCTGCTGTGGCAGAAGAAATGCACTGATTTTCCTCTCATTGATTTTACTTAGTATCTAAAACTCCTCTCCCTACGCACATATTATCACCAAAATGCACACCATCCTATGAACAATTGAGATAAGTTTTCGCTGCTCGTGGCCTGTACGATCAAACGCTGCACCTGATCCTGCACGTCAAGTGGCGTCTCCCCGTCCTCCTCCGACGGAGAGTGAAAGTCTGTACCTGTCAATTTATCCTGGACGCGTCGGATGACCTTGAGCGCCCGCTCGTTCAGCAGTCCCTCGTTAGCAACGGTCGAGACGCCGCCGCCGCCGTCATCATTCAGCACACTTAGCAACTCGCGATGTCGTACGCTCTTGTCGACACGCGAACGCGCCGCGGACCCCCTCTCAACGGCGGCGTCGGTGGCGGCGTCCCCGGCAATGCTCGCGATGCGCGAGGATATGCTAATATTCGCGGCGAGCGCCCTCATCTCGGAGTACATTTGGAGCGACCTAGCATGGGATGTCGCGTGCGAGGTCGCGGACGCTATCGGCCTAGCGGTCGACGCGAGCGCTCCCAAACTAGATGCGTCCGCTCGTCGGATGGGAACCGCGTCGGAGCTCTTGGAGAAATCGCTATTCACGTCATCCTTATCGTGACCCTCACCGCCGTGGTCTTGATCATCGTTTTTCTCATCCTCATCTTCAATGTTCTCGTTGTCATCATCGTCACCGCCGTCATCGTCATCATCACATTCGTCGTCGTCGTCGTCGTCGCCGCCGTCCTCATCTTGCTCTTCTTGAATGGGTCCAGGCAATGTGGTAAGCGCTATTGAAGCATTGTGGGTATCAAGCTTCACAGTTGGCCTTCTCCCAGCTTCTTGGCACTCTCCTGAGTTAGTAGGGATAGCTTCACCCTCTTTCGCTGCTTCATCTACCGACTGATCCAGCAATCTCCAGCTAATGAGAGGGTCGTAGACGAATGCTTCAAGCATTGCGACAAGTGAATCTTTATTGTCCCTGAGGACGGCCATGGTTCGCTCGCAAGTACTACCATAGCTTCCCTCGATGCCCGAAACTTCCATAGCCCTCGTAAGCATCCTAGTGAGACGGAAGGGCACCTTCTCGGGAAACTTCTCTCGGTGCATAGCAACCTCAAAACAGTCACCAAAGTCAATATGAAGTACGCGACCACTGATCTGATCGAGCATCAAGTTAGACGGATGCCTGTCGCCGAGGCCTAAAATATAGCCCACCATCGACATCACAGCTAGTGACCGGGTGAAATTTGTGCGCCGCTCCAGCCATTCTTCACTGGAGACACAAAATTTGATACGGTCAGACCCAAAATCAAGAGTAGAAGCGAACTTATTTAATGCAAAACCGGGGTACATACCTGTTAGTACTTTTGATCCATAACACTTCATACAGATCGTTGCCTTTCCCGATAGTGCGTTCTAGTGATTCAGTGAATATTTCCACCTTCTGCATCACCGTGAGACTATCATAGTTTGGAGCCAAAGCCATCATCTCTCGGTTTTCCGCATTAAGAGGAATTTGGTTTGCCTCGCGGTAATCCCTTATCAAACAGTGCAAGGTGTCGCAGTGAGGCACCCAACCGACAACCCCAGCGTTGTGCGAGAGAGGAGCGATTGCGTATCGTTGAATGCTCAAGTCATGAGTGTTCGTTCGTCGATCTCTTGCTAACAGTGCGTTCACTAATCCAAAGAGCTGCATCACACGCTCATCTTGCCTGAGGTCTTCGTGCCCTTTTAAAAGAAATACATAATCTTTGCCGTCATTTCCCCGAATGGTTATCTTCCTCGGTCGCTGTTTACTCGTTATTACATGGACATCCGTGATGAAACGCTGGATCTTTATGTAACTGCCATCGACTCTGTATGATCCAGGAACTCCCAACTCCAGATTCCTTGCGTGAAAGAGGGCAGGGCTGCATTGATTAAGTTCTAATGTAGTTAGCCCAGGGAGCTGTTTGTTGATTCTCCGAAACACCGTGTAATAGAGGTCCCACGCTTGGTTTAGAGCAGCTTCAGCCTCGGCGTTGGCGGGTGATCCAGACCGTCCAGCTTGATTTGGAGACATGAAGCCACCTTGCGTAGGAATCGTTTGACCGCTATCAGTAATTAACCGCACGTAATCTTTTATGTGATTGTGAGCATCAAGAAGATCTCGTCCAAAACTCTTCAAAAAGTCCTGTTCTCTTCTGGTACTAGCGCCCTTTTCGAGCTGAGCATGGAGTGGTATTAATACATCTAGCATTCCAGACACATTACCCTCTCCATAATATAAACGACTGGCATCTTCAAGACCTTCGTGCCACAGCTCCAGCCACAAAATTGCCACCCTTATCAGTTCAGATGATACCATTAGTGATTCCTCTACCAAGGCGTTTGAATGAGCTTTAAGAGAATTCATCAAACTTTCAGCCGCAACTTTACGTTCTACCACTGGACTCTTAAGAAGAACAGAGAGAGGGTACATCAATGCCTGAGGATGTTTTGTACCAAGACGAATCAATAATTCATGTAAAACGGAGCGAATCGCTTGTGACTTTATGTGGATGCGAGCAAGAAGTTGTGGTAGCACACCCAGCCAAGCCTCCATTTCTATTGAATCAAGACCGTCATTAATCGTTGTTGCGACGTCCTGCAACTCCCCATACTTAAAAAGACAGCTAAGCAAATTCAACATATCTTGTTGAACAGATGCACTCCAGCGCTTCGAGCCAACAGATATTGCCCGAACAAACCCCTTGACCGCGACGATGATATGACTTTTGACAACTGTTGGTGATTTGCTGGCCATGCTTGTCCCCGCTCTTACTTTTTCATTCCCGTTGATTTGCTCTGCTAGTCGAAAATTTATTAGCGCCCATGAGTGAAATGCTCTGTATGATGTTGGACTTTTCCCTTGTGCTGCTTCGGTTGCTCTCTTTAAAGACACTAGTACATCTGTAGCTACGCTATCGGATAGTTCCGCCCCCGCATGGCATAATGCGAGTCTCCAGTTTCCGCACTTAAGCCAACAGCTCATCTGGAACGCTTCACTTTCATCTCCGTAATGGAGACATTTTGCTGCTAAGTCTGTCGATTTATTGTGGTGAAGAGGAACATAACGTAAAGCATATATAAGCGTCTTCGATGTCTCATTTACGATGCAAGCATAATAGGGGCTGGATGAACATACCAACGACATGGCAAAATTTGCTGAGACGAGACATAGCTTCGTCTTTTCTCTCTGTAGCCCAGAGATGCTTAGTGTATGCAAAATATAACTTATGCTGGATAAAAAACCTGGATAACAATAAGAAAATACAAACGACCCACTTCAGTATAACTCCGAGACAACTAGTTGGAAGAAGAAACCCAACTTACCGCTCTTTCCCCCCCGCCTCCTCAACAAGTTCAGCAACCAACCGTTCGTGACGTGGTTTATAGTTCATTTGCACACCGATGTCTCCGTTCACGATAAGTTCCATTGATTCGGCGAGGCTCATTGTTAGACCAATTCCTATGAGAGGCGGTAAGCCTATTCCGAATATTCTACTGTCCAAAGAGCAATTCATCTGAACAAGAGGGTCTACCAGTGTTCTCTCTGCAAGCAAGTATGATTTAGCCTGTCGTGATAGAGTCGACAATTTAATAGTTGAATCAACTTCATCAGTTGGGCCTAATATAAGTGACCTGCGAAGGAGAATCATTTAGATTATGGGCATCATATAACGTATAAAAATTAAGATCGATCACGAGTGTTCCTCACCTGACAGCAAGAATTGATGCATGAACTTCAGCATCAACGCGACATCCATCGAGTCTTCGACGCCAAACGCTAAGTAAATGCTTGCGTGCATGTGTAGCATCATGGCGATTTGGATGATTTTGCGCGCCACTATTCAGTCGTGATTCAAGCTGTCGGAAGGATATGATTTCCTCTAACTCGCTCAACTCCTGTGCGGCCACCATGCTTGGGTATGCACGCTTGTAAGACTCAGCAAGAAGTGCTGTGAAGCGACTATCCATGGCCATACGTGCAGCATCAATGCAGTTGGCGGCGTCATCCCATTCAGCTCTGTGAATATGCAAGATTGCACGGTAAAACGCGCCATCAAAATCGAGTTCAGGTAAATTAGTTGATCTTGATTCCTTAGAAGATGATTTGGGATCTGTGAGCTGAGATTGCGCATAGATGATAGAGCCGTGGCGTCCCTGAACCAGCTGGAGGGAGTAGCTTTCTAGTTCATCCCATTTACTCAGTCTCCACGCTGCCTTACAACAAACATTGAGTGCCTTCTTGTAATAATCGGTAGTGTTTTTTTGTCGAGATCTTTTTGAAAGCCGAGCTGTGGGATTAGATTCGATGTGATGATCCCCAGAAAGAGCAGTCCAGCTCCGACCCGCTAGATCCAACGCTTTCTGCCACTCTCCAATAGCATCATAGCATTGCATGCATCCCGATATATAATTCACATCATGAGGGTTTTCTCGAAGCTTCTCCTCGTACATTCCAACTGCTTCTGTCCATGCCCCGAGTTTAGCTAACCATGATTCATACACAATATCACCGGCCCATGAGCCACTATCTCCCATTGATGAATCCCCGAAGGTTGTAATAACACTGTATGACATAGGATTCTTATTCAGGGAGTTTGCTCGATTGAGAGAAGACACCAGAGATCCTCCGCCTCGTCGTTCAACTTCGATTTTGGCTGCTTTTAGCACCCCAAAAGCAGCGTCGTCTAAGTCTAACTTTTTGTTGATGTCGATGAGCTGCTCAACGCATGATCCGCCACGCCCACTTATATACTCCCTTTCTTTGTAATGAAGCGCGCGAGCGTAGGCACGACACTTCAATGCCAGCTCAGCTAAGATGGATTTGTCTATAGGTAAACCAGGGACTTTGGAGACAAAGTCATGCTCCATAAACTCAGCCAAATTAAGAAGTAGTTGAAGAATCTCCAACGATGCATCTGCTGAAAATACCACCTCCAGTGAAAATACAAGATTAGAGCGAAATTGGTCGTTGAGTTCGCACCAGCAACACACAAACGCAGCACTAAATAACTCCCGCGCTAGTGGCGGGTACGCTTGTGCTAATTCAGCACAGGCTCGGAGCGCAGGTGATGGAGCTTCACGGAGTAGTTGGACCGAGAACCGTCTCATCCATTCGTCCCAGTCTTCACGCGTTGATCGTTGAGAAACATCCCATGCCTTTTGTAAATTCGTAAAGTTGGTCTTATGAGCAGCAGTTTGGTATTGTTGAATAGGTTGAATCGATGGTGCGCTACTAGATTTGTAATTTTCACCACTTCTGGACAGCGAAACATCAGACGCGCCTGACCTTCCAAGGGAAAATTCGCTCCCAGATACATCTTCATCATTGCCAAGGCTCCACAATTCCCAACGTGTATTGCTAATGGAGGAAATTTCGTTTACGACTTCGTCATATTGATATACGGGAAGTTGCTCATTGCTTGCAAGTGTATCAGCGGGTTCATGCCCTTCTTGCGACTTAATGCCAATGGAGGTCTGCCAAGTAATTATTGCATTACGACATTCTTCGTGATAGAATGATATCCATCTCCCAGCGCCTAGTTGCCGAACGCAAATGCAAATGCACCCAATAATCGCATTGCCGACCTCCTTGCTTGGCCTCACATCATTAACAGCAAGAATTCTAAGGAATGGTTGGACCACTCGGGACGGAAGTGAACTGTTTGACCTGACTCTTGTGTGATCGAGTATATTCGGATTGCTCTCAATGGTTTGCAAAACAATAGATATAGTTTCTATAGTCTCGATGGCCAGTTTTGTTCGAATTTGTCCACCGGCATATTTTACATACTTGGCATCGGGATCAGGGTTGACTAATGCGTCAGTGAGCTTGACTAAAGCAGGAACTACAAGATGAATGTACTCGCCCAGGACTCCTTTTATGCCTTGAATGTGCTTTAATATCAGCTCCAGCCGCTCTATGTCTGTTGATGCAGATGGTGAAAAATTAGCTCCACCGTTGAGGGAGAAACTACCACTCCACTCAGTCAGTTCGACTGCCTCAATACTAGCCAGGACTTGGCGGACCAGCAAAGGCACGTATGCTCTAAAATCATCAGGTACGGCCGTGGCGACCCGCTCCACCAAGGAGCACAAGGCAGAAAGGTGACGACTAAACCAGAACTCCTCAACGACATCAAAGATAGCTGGTAAGTATGGCCGTAGATGCTCCCGAACAATGGCGCTAAGATTTGCCACCTGCTGGAGTAAGGCTTCGCGCAATCCATGTTGACCGCAGTTCTTGACTGTAGCAAGTATGTGCGGAACTATGTTTTTTAGGAAGGGCACACTTTTCAATCCTAACGCGTTGAATATGAACATCACTGACTGTTGATTGTCAGTGATAAAAACAAGCGCAAGAACATCAGTAGATTGAATATGATTCTATTCGTCGGACCCAACTCAGCCTGCACATACCTTCATGACCATTCCATGCAAGTTGGATAAAGAAGAATCCTTCAGTATGCGCATTAGAGCCTGGACAGCGACAGTGGGATAAAAACCCTCATCGCTCGGCGAAAGACGCCGGGCTGGAGAGAGTTTCGACAGCGGCTGGGCGGTCATTGCATACTGTTCATACATGAACAAGTGAGCAGGCTCATCATCACCAGAGTCTTTACTGATACTCTTAGGTTCAGCAGATTCCTGTGTCAGCGTAGTATGGTTACCACTGGATGTAATGCTATATTCTAGTTGAGCTGATGAAATCCTGTTATGCAGTGATGATGATGCCAGCGTCGATTGATCTTTCCATTCGGGCGCGGTTCGCTTTCCTGATACATGCACGGACGTGGTCGGATAGCGAGTGCTCGTCCTCGGTCCTTGTTCGTCTTCTAAATCCACGAAGTACCCACCCCCTTTTCCTCCGCCTTTTCTTGTCGTTGAGCCTGAGCCAAATCGATCAGGACTCAATGCCCCAAGAATGCCAAAAACCCTGAAAACCTCCCTTCTGAGTTCCCATGGCGCCCTCTTTGTCGTTGGAAGAATGTCAGAAGCTTGAGTTAAAAGTTGAGGGTAGTCCATATAGGGCGCAACAACGTATTTTGCCCCAAAGACTATCTTCCCAAGTGCCCACAGGCTAACTCGTTGTTTCGAGCAATTCTGGTCCTGTATGTTTTCTAGTATGTGAGTAATTAGTTGCCGTAGCCACGGGTTGATTGAGCTGTGGCATAAAGTCGCGATATCCCCTAATGCTTCCAATGACGCTGTCGCTAAACGAGGCGCTACATCGATAAGAGGAAGTACATCAATTATTGATGAGATGAATGGTCTCGTGAGCCGCTGGAGTGCTTCTTCTCGCAAAAAAACTATAATGAGACGAATCGCCACTTCCTTCCTTCCACCGTCATCACCGCCGCACCGAAGTTCAACTATTAGGTCCATGAGCACACGCCTCAAGCTTGGGAGGATGGGAGCGGGGTTCATTCTTGATAGTCTACCCAAAATTTGAAGAGCACAGGCCCTCACGGCAAGAGCTTCGTCTTCTAATACCAAAAATAGGGGAGCAAGAAGATTTAGAGATAAGTGGGCGTCGTATCGTTCGTCCAATCCGCGAACGATGCAGAGTCGCACGATCGGTGATAGATCCGAGACAGCCATGCGCAGGAGTTTGTGAAGGACTTCCTCAAAGTGGCTCCCAGACACCCCGCCCAACTTAAATTGAGGGTACTTTTCGTTACCAGCGTCCCCAATGGGCAAAAGCAGAAGGCAGCAGATGACAGCTTCTTGTCGAACAACGCTTGCCGGGTGATCAAAGTACATTGAGATGACGTTTCGTAAGAAAGGTAACATCATATCACCATCGGATGACGGAACTTGCATGCAGGACTCTCCAATTGTCCTTAGCGTTCGAAGACTGAGAACAAACTTGTCAACAACCTCCGGTCTCATTGACTTGTTGATAACTGTACGAACTATATTGTAATTGGATGTAGGATCCGTGACAACCGCTTCTGTCCTGCCTTCCTGCTCGTCCAATTCCAACGGAGGGGCCTTTTTTGGCCGCAAGACGGGAGTTAGTGATGATAGCGATAACGTGGAGGTGAAATTTTTTTCCAAGGTGGGCTGATTAACCAATGATGACGACGTAGGTGGGGATAGCCAGGGGTCCAATAACGTCGGTCGATTATTATTCTTCGTCGAGAACAAGTCGACGGCCTTGCCAGCGAGGCAGAATGAAATTTCCTGAAACAAACGGCGTTCGATGAGAAGCTGCTTAGAGGGCACCGCTCGCTGTATCGAGTGGAGGCACTTAATCAGGTCATCGCTTATGCTCGATTTGAAGAGCTTCTCGATAACGTCCATCACATATGGCGCAGCATGTTCCCCAAGCGCCTCAACAAGGTTCGCGAAGCATCCCAGAACGTCCAAGCTAATGTGGCGCTGTAGGTTATCGCTCACCAACTCAAAGAGTTGCCCCATCCGCTCCTGGAAGTCGCTTTCGCTCTTCAAATCGACGAGATGGTAATCCAATTCGTCGTCGTCACCGGTCATATCATCCGAGGATCGAACGCCAACGCTATCGTTTGACTCGATGTTCACGATCTGCACCACGGGGATCGTGATGTCCCCCCCGCCCATCGCCTCGTCGCTCATCGCCAATGCCAGGAGGCCAATGCTCATGAACGCAGTCGGCCTCACGTCGATCCTAGTTCTCGCCTGCGAGGGAGACGCAGACGCGCTCGAGATGAGGAACGCCAGACTATCGCCGAGGTACGGCCTACGGCCGAAAACCTCCGGGCATCGATGGGCCAATCTCGGTATCAGCCTCATGACCTCCAGCCGGATCAGCGTCAGCGGATGCTTCGCGAATCTCAAAACCGCGACGCATACCTCGTCGTATCGCGGTAGAATGAAGCCGCGCGAGTGACGTAGGAGCTCGCTCACCGCCAGGAGGGAGCCGTGTGCCGACACTGCCGCGGTCGCAACGTCGAAATCGCCGTTGTTCTTGGCGTCGACGACGTACCGTAGCCCCACGGATGCGTTGGCATATAGGGCGCATAACGGGGTGATCATCTCGTCCCCCCGCCTCTCCATGAGCACCGCGAGGCACTCCGATAGTGCATCGGCGGCGCACACGCGCACGATCGGATGCGGATCGCGCAGCGCGATGAAGATGTGATCGAGGAAGTCGTTCGTGCCTTCGCCTCCGCCTGCGCCCCCCCCCCCCATCCCGCCGGCCATGCCACCGCCGATTGCGGAGACGGGGGGGGATGAGACGCCGCCTGCCCCCCCCCCCATCGAGACGCCAGATACGGTCGCCGCGGTGGCGGGTGGGGACGAGGTCATGGTCCTGCTGTAAAATGCAGTGGGGGCGCACCTGGCCAGCTCCCTGAGGACCAGAACCGCGGCCAGTCGCCTGTCGCTCCTGTCCGACCGGAGCCACTCGAGTCCCCTGCCGATCTCGAACTCGACCCGATCGACGTTCGCGGCGCACATTGCCATCCTACCGAGCGCGCGCGCCACCGCGTGTAGGAATTCGTAATCGACGGGCGCGGCGACTGCGGAATTCCCCCCCCCGCCCCCCCCCTTGAGGGCGTTGCTTAGATTATTCCCGAATCGTATCGCCCTCCGTTCGCCGTCGGCCGATGGCACCGTGAGGAGCGCGTCCAACGCCGCGACGCCCGCGAGTCGATCGTCCGCATTCGTCGCCCTCGAGTGAACGAGTGCGAACACCTTGGCATATACCTCCGACTCGACGTTCGCGTACGTCTCGTGGGGCATTTCGTCCGACAGCAGTCGCATGAAGGACGCGAGCTCGAGGGACGCCCTGCGATTCGCCCGCTGTCGAAGCAGCGACGTTCGATAGTCGATGGACGACATCACGCCACCCACCCCCACCCCTCCCCCCATCGCCCCCGAGGGGGCATCGCCCCCGCCCCCGCCCCCGCCGCCGGCATCGGCCATCGAGCCGAGGACGGACGACGGGGCGTTGATCGATCGTCTTCTCCTACCGATGGATAGTATCCTGGCGAATATGTTGTTCGATTCGTCGTACGATCCGTGATGTCCCCCCCCCGACACGTCCGTGGACGCTGCCGACAAATGTCGCAGGTGGGGCGTCGTTCGGAGCAGATTGTCGATGTGCGACGTGTGAGGATGGCAGAAGCTCGGCATCATCTGTCGTCTCCTCCTCTGATTTTGCTGTCGCTGACGCTGTCGCTGTCGCTGTCGATTATGGGAGTGGGGGGAGGCGGGCGCAAGTAGCGACGGGGGCATATGATCGACGTGAAATGCGGAAGTGTCCATCAAACCATTGCCCTCGATCGACGATCGTTGACGTCGTTGCATCGCTGCATCCGCATCCGCATCCGCCGCTGCTCCCCCCCTCGCGACCGCCGCCACCGACGTCGAAATCGATTGGTTGCCATGGGACGACATCATCGGCCCGTCCCGACCGAAGAGACGTCGTCCGGCCGCGGCGGCCGCCGCCGCCGCTCCCGCGCTCGACGTGGTCGCCTTGACGCCCACCATCATCATCATCTCGGTGGTCTCGTTCAATACGAAGTCGAGCTCGTCGGTCGTCGTGGCGTCGTTGACCATGAGCGACGCGAGCACGTCGCTCGGTCCCGCGGACGTGGCGTGTTCCCTCCTCAGGCATCGCAGGATCGGATCGAGCGGCGTGGGCGGTCCGTCGCGATTGGCATGCCCGACCCGATGATGCGCATTCCCGCGCGCGTTCGTCGCGTGAGCATCGACGACGCCGCATTCCGCGTTCGTCATATTATACCCGCCGACGTCGCGGCGGTGGTAGGACGATATCGACGACGACGGACCGGCGATCGCGCCCGATGGCGACGTCGATATCGGTACGACGACGTCGATGTCGTCGACGTCGTACCAATCGTCCGTCTCGCGATCGACGAGCGATGGGTCCCGACGACGATCGTCGTCGACGTCGACGACGGTGTCGGCGTCGACCGCGCGGTGTTCGAATCCATGCGATTGCGCGTCCATCGTTTTTTATTTTATTCAGCCCTCTATATTTCGTATTTCATTCACGCCCGCGCCGTCGTGTCCCGTTGTTTCATTAATGATGCGCGATTGCGCGGCGTCGCGGAGGGTGGACGATGATCACGTCGGGGACGGAAGTGGGGGGAGTATTTTAATTTTAACGTGCGTGCGTTCGATACGTATTTGGCGTTGACACACTCGACTCCATGTCGTTGGGGGGCAAGCGGGCGGGGGGGGGGATTCGATTGGGCGGGGCGGGGGGGGGGGTTCCCCGTTATTCATGTCCAAAAACCACAATGTAATGACAGCAACCAAGAGAAAAACAAAATCGTAGGAAGAATGAGAATGCCGCCGATGATGCCGCCCCCCGCCCTCCTCGGAGGATCGTGGAAAATACACATACCGGGTCGGTCCATCAACGCGATAAGTTGCATCGTCGTCGGATGCGTCGAAATTCGTCGTCGTCGTCCTCCCCCGATCCCGTGGAATAGCGCGCAGTCGCACTCGTCGCTCGTCGCACTCGTCGTCGTCGTCGTCGTCGACGACGACGGCATCATCGTTCGCGGCAGTAGCATCGGCATCGGCCCTAGCGTCGGCGGCGTGGTGTTTCTCCTCGTCGACCTCCTCCACGACGAATACGACGAAAGGGAGGGGGGAATGCGATGCCGACATTCGATCCTCGCGAACGTCGTCGATCGTCGACGAGGACGGGCCTCGGGGTACTCCCGGGGCGGCCGTCGTCCCATGCTCCGCCCTTCCGCATCCCATCCTCGCCACGAGCCAAACGTCATTGGAGCATTCGACGTCATCCGACGCATCCTCCTCCTCGAGGACGTCGTCCGTCCGGTCGTCGTCGACGTCGTCGTCGTCGTCATCTCAACAACAAGGCGACGACGACGACGACGACTCCTACCCCGCCTTCACCGCACACCACAAATCGCTCCTGAAGAAGTACCTCACGCCGGAATTGTGGTCGCGTCTATCGCGACTGCGCACGTCCCACGGAACGACGCTCGAGGACATGATACGTCCAGGATTGGCATTGCCGATGGGGGCGAATCCACCCCGCAGGCTCGGCGTCCTCGTCGGCGATCCCGAATGCTACGACGTATTTCGGGACTTGCTCGATCCGATGATTCGGGAGTATCACGGAATACGCACGGGGGATGGGGAATTCGAGGAATGGTCCGATCCGGAATTGCCCATGGAGAGCCACTTCTTGAGGAGGAAGGCCATGGGCGTCGTGGCGGGGGGTCCGCCGTCGTCGACGTCGTCGTCGTCGTCGTCGTCGGGACGACACGTCGGGGATAACTGCGACGAATACGGCGGCTTCATCAAGAGCGGGGACGTCGCCGATGACGATTCGGACGACGTCGACGGAGTCGTCGACGACGACGACGACGACGACGACGACGACGTCGACGGGAATTACGACGACGTGATATCCCCCCCCGTCCGACGATCGATCGCATCGGAACGACGGAGGAGGTCGATATTACGCCGTCATCCGACGATTATCAACAATCCGCGTCTTTTGGTAACGAATCGCAGGGCCGATCCGGATGGGAAGTACGTGATAAGCACGCGCATACGAGTCGCGAGGTCGATCGAGGGTTACAGATTCCCATCGTCGATGTCGCGTTCCGACAGGCGTAAGGTGGAGAGGCTCGTTGGGGAGTGCGTGTCGAATTCCCAAGGACCGATATTGTCGAACGGCGCGTACGTGCCATTGCTATCTATGACGATCGAGCGCAACCTCGATCTGATAAGACGACACGTATTATTCGACAACCCGAACGAGTGGATGATCGCATCCGGCCTAGGACGGGATTGGCCGGACGGACGGGCGGTGTACGCGAACGTTCCTGACCTGATGAACGATGCCGGCGCGGATGGTAAGGGCTCGATGCCGGACTTTATGATATGGGTGAACGAGGAGGACCACCTGCGCTTGATGTGCCTACGATCGGGGGGGGACATACAGGGCGTCTTCGCGACTCTAACGAACGGCGTTCGGGAGCTCGAGAGGGAGATGAGATTGCGCGGACATCACTTCGTACACGATTCGAGGCTCGGGTACCTGACGAGCTGCCCGACGAACGTCGGCACCGGGATGAGGGCCAGCGTGCACGTCCGACTAACGAACCTGGGAAAACGACCGGGATTCTTCGACCTGATCGAGAGGCTGAAACTCGAGGTACGGGGCACGTACGGCGAGACGGACAGGCACTACACCGGCGTCTTCGACGTATCGAACCTCGAACGGCTGGGTAAGAGCGAGGTTCACCTGATAAATGTCATGGTAGAGGGCGTGGCCAAGCTGATCGATCTGGAGAGGAGGCTAGAGGCCGGGGAGGAGGTGGACATCGATGCTGTTCGCTAAATTGGACATCCACGTCACCGCATCCATAGGCTACAAGTGGGTTCACAATTGTTTGCAATCGTGATATTTTTCGAGAGCGTACACAATATATTTATAACACGTCGTCGCCTCCCTTCGGCATGTGTTAATAAAATGTTTTATGTTAATAATCTACAGTAGCACTCGCTCCTCGCGGTCAACACTACCCTCTTGTGCTTAAGCGGAATATCACAGACTATCGAGAATATACCTGCATACCCCCGACATGCACGTTATCGGGTATTGGACCTTCACCTTCTCCAACCCTAACCCACATATCGTGGATGAGGCGTATTCCATTTCTACCAATTTATCAACATTATAGGATCCGTCGCGTTGCTCGAGATGACGAAAAAAAACCATGGCTCCCTCTAACATCCATCTGGTGGGCACTCAGGTCCACACAACCCATCTTCGTTTAGCATGGGCTCTAGCCATCGCTGATCTCCTTGGTTTGACTGGTAAGCGCCCATGTTACAATTGCCTTATATAACAAAACAGTTGATGTCATCACATCGTCAGATAAACAAATGATTCAAGTGATTGGCAGGTTTGTGTCGAGAAAAGACTTACCTGCACGTGCATATCGGCAAACATATCTATGACACATGCCACCTTCAAACTCTTTGGACGCAACGTCGCATCCTACATATTTGGTCGCCCTCCACAATACTTGTGTAAGATGGGCATTGGTAGGCCATTCGTCGTCCACTTCCCTTTCAACAAAGCGGGTGAGGACTGTCTCGGGTTCACACAGTTTTGACCAGGATCCTGTGCCGTGATTAGAATCCAGATTCTCCCCATATGAAGTGGATCCATTTGCAGTGTCAAGATCTAAGAATTATAAGAGTATATTAGTACAACAGAAAAGGGTGGAAATGACTGACTAATGATCTGACATTGTGTGTGAAACCTTACCGTGAACTGGCGGTGTGCCACAGGTAGATAGCAGGTCTTGGGCGTATGCCTTTGATTGTGCTTTAAGCGCATTGCTCCATTGTAACGGAATGTAGCTCTTGCCGTACCTTGTGTGCCATTCCTTTCTTCTTTTGTTGTGAGCGTATAACCACTTTTCGTCTGTGTCTGTCATGTCAATCTTGGCGATGTCGGGGTCGGTGGGAATAATATTCCCGCTCGAAGTGGTGACACTGAACTCGTGAACGCGTTGACCCCATTCGCTTTCTTCGCTGGGCGATCCGAACTTTTTTGTCCCAGCGACGTAGCCAGCATAACTGCCGCCGCTTCCACCGTTCATGCCGTCCTTGAATTTGTCATTGATTGTGAACTTGTAGTTACCGGCGGACAGACAGTATCCTCCAATGTACTGTTTAGCATCTCGATAATTCGTCCCACTCGGTGGGCCGGAGGCAATCTTAACCAAAGAGTTGCTTTGTTTCTTGACAAGTATCCACGATGTCTCGAACCCATAATTATCTGTTTGGAGATCGAGCTTGAAGTATTTCTCATGTGTACCACAACCTGTGCCGAGGTCTCGTTCATCTTGGTCGAAAGTCTCGTCGGTCTCCCAATTTCCAATTGAATCGGTCTGGGATGTAACACAACGCAGAGAGTATGAGCGTTCATGTCAGGCAAAGTTAGTTTCATTACTCCAAAATAACATCTTACCGTCGAGATGGAATCATCGCGTTTCGATTCTTTCATTGCTATTAGTTGTAAAACCTGATCGGGAACAGATCTCCGACGAAGCGTGGATTTCACGCTGGAGATTTCGGTGCCATCCCCGTAGTCGTCAGCTGATGACCGACTGGTAGAAGCGGCCACGAGAATGAGAATAAAACTGGGGAAGTTCATGGTGATGGTTGACGAGGTGATATTGTGGTGTGCAATTTTATGGAGTCCGCATTAAATAAAACTGCCCCTTGCTCGTGTTTGTAAGAATTGATCCCTTTCTCGTGCATGAAACCTTGATTTGCTCATGGAGAAAAAGAGATCAGGACCCAAGACGGAGAGATTGATCGTTGGCGGCGAGGAATTGGAGGACAAGGAGGTCGTGCACTCCGAGCATTTCTTGGTGTTGGATCGCGAGAAACCTCGAACGGAGTATCGACGAGGTCTCTCTTACGCATTGAAGCTGTATTGCGGTTGCTCTGCAGCAATATCCCCCCTTCCCTTGCTCTTGATCGACCCCCTCGTGCTCTTGGATGTGAGTGTCGTTTTTTCTTCGGAGTAGAAAATGAGCGGCATCAAAAAATAATGGGCCCTAAAATAATTCTCTTTTCTTTCGATTTTTTTGTTTTCGATGATTAAAGAAAGGGCCTTAAAGAAACGTCAGCGTTGTTTCAATAATAGTGTGTATATAAAATTATTCCCAGCCGGTAAAAGTCGCAAGAGAGGGAAAGAGAAAACACCTTGGTCATAAAATACTGTTGCCCATCGAACTAAAAAAATACTGATTCCATCTTGGTGGCGCAGCCACTTCAGTTGGTCGTCGTTTGGTACCTTTCTCTTAGGCTACGGA